>CM060615.1:16748225-17015725 GCA_030578255.1 Tiaroga cobitis
TGTAGGCCCGGATGGTTGCGGCCGCCACCAGTAGCCTGTGTGAGGCCGCCAACGCTTCAGTCCAGGGTCACGCCAGCGAGGAGAAGCTCATTTCTTCTGCCAAACAGGTGGCGGCTTCCACCGCCCAGCTGCTGGTGGCCTGTAAAGTCAAAGCTGACCAGGACTCAGAGGCCATGAGGAGATTGCAGGTTACAATCACGTATATACTAAGCTAAAAAAACAACGGTGTTCTTGTGTGAGGAGAACTACATCTACTAAAAATCATCTTGAAACCATTTGGTTTTGTAAAAGTTGTAGCCTATTCAGTAAAACCGTTGTGTTTGCACAGGCTGCTGGGAATGCAGTCAAGAGGGCGTCTGACAACCTGGTGAAGGCAGCGCAGAAAGCAGCCTTCGATAAAGCCGAAGACGACAGTGTCGTGGTTAAAACGAAATTCGTAGGAGGAATCGCTCAGGTGAGGCTTCTTCCCATCTTCCCGCAGCATGAATCTGTTCGTCTACAGCAGTTTTGGAATATCCCTTGACTTCCAAAGGACGCTCAGTTCAAAAGAGATTTGACATTTAGAACTGCATTATGGATCTGCAAAGACATCAGTGGGATTTGAAAGCTGTGGGTTTGTACCAGGCATCCACAGCTGGCATCTTACGCTCGGCCGGTATCCGCAAAACAGCTTATTTTCCCGTTTCATCCCAGGCCAGATGCTCATTAATTAAAGACTGCGTGTCTGCCTATTCAGAGCCTCTTTCCTCCCAGTATGCCTTCATGTCTTGTCTTCATCTTGAGAAAGGGCACTGGAATATTCTGACAAATCCCGTTGACTGGATGGCGTGAGTGGATGCATGAACCCTGGAATTGTTGCCAGAAAGTACAAAAAGTAGCTTTTTTCACTGAGTCAGCCCCTCTTCAGAAGGTCAGGCCTTGATCCATACATGCCATTCCTAAAATCCACAAAAATGCTGCTCTTTTTCGAAAGTAACTGGATGCCTATTGCAGATCCAGTCCCATATTTTTGCAGCACAGTTGTGCTACAATTACACGTTCCACTAAAGAATATGAAGCGTTTTCTCTCTATCACTGAACCTGAAGGAAAAACTGGAGGGAAAAACATTCCCTGGCATTTATTCATGTATCATTGTGCCACAAACTATTTGGCTCGCTTCACATTAGAAAACTGGTTTAAAGCAAGTTTTTAGATTTGAAACTTGAACATTGTATAGACCATCATTCGTGAACATGAAAAGAATTTCTGTGCATGCACATTGTTTATAAAACTGTTCTTACGTAAATTGTGTAATTTGTGATGAATTACAGAATACATTTTTGTAAATCTTTCTTTTATATATTGCATTCATCCTCCCTTGCATTCATCCAACACAAGCAAAAACAAATTTGTATAAAATATTCTTGCATAAATTTCCGCAATGATCTGCTGTCATGTCGCATTGGTTTGTGCTTGAAACGCAATTAGAAAAAATGCATATGGTAATCATTCGTAAAACCATTCTTGGAGTAATTTGTTGCATTAATAAATGAAAGGAGCAAAATACATTTTTGTAAATGATTCTCGTTTAAATTGTATTTATCTGCCTTTGTCGCATTCATGTAAAGCAAGCCTAACAAATTTGTGTAAAACATTTTTGCATTCATTTTGCAGTCATATCACATTAATTCATGCAACATGACAAGAGGGAATTTGTGGTAACAAAAGCCTAACTAATATGTGTAAACTATTCTTGTAAATTGTAAATCGGCAGTTACCTTCAGGCTCATCCATGTCACATTCATTCATGAAACATGACCAGAAAGAATTTTTGCGGTAATCCTTCGTACAACATTCTTACATAAATGTTCACATTCATGTCGCATTCTTGCATGAAAGATAAACAGAATGAAATTGTATCGTAATCATTCGTAAAACTTTTTAATTCTAGTCTGTAAACTGTCACATTTAGTTGCATTCATATCAGATTTATTCTTGAAGCATGAGCAGAATCTGAATAAATTCTTTGTAATTGCATTGTAACCAGGGCTTGACATTAACACCTTCCAAATGTGTGTGTATTTCAACAGTGGCGTGTAACTCGGTCACTCCTACTAGCCACTTGCATTGCATTTCATTTATAAAATATACATTTTTGAATTGTCTTTTTTTTTTTTAAAGCATCTGAAATAATAAATTAAGTGTGATGTAGTGTTGTCAAAAATATAGATTTTTTGATAGATACTGAAATATCTGAAACGCTTCCGACACAAATTTTCCGCAGAATATACTTGGTAGCAGCTGCTCTTTCTCGCTCTCTCATCTCTCAGACAGCGAGTTTTACACTAACCCGCCTCCACTCACTCACTCGTTTCATTTGCTCCGGGCTCCGGGCTTGAATTTCAGCGTGGGATTGTGTTTGTTGCGCATCATTTTACTCATTCCCGCAGTTTTTGTGCTCACACCCACAGTGCGGCACATAAAGCCGCCTCGTACTAAATTGAGTTCGTTTTCGCTGCTTATTGCGCTTAAACAGTCAAATACACTCAAAATACTGTCAGAATGACCATCTTGGCAAGTATTCACGTAAATAGTCAGTTATGTTTTAAGTGATTGAAAGAAAACGCATGTGTAACAGTATATTCGATCCGTGCTTCAGGTCTTAAAGTGACAGCAGCCTAATATACCTGCTGCCAAATTACGAGATATTAAAAATATCCATGTGGCGGTTTTCCCCATGGTATCAATGTCAAAATTGTGGCTAATGAAAATGCTGAGTGGCTAGTGACTTTTGGAAAACCGCTAGCCACAGTGTCAAGCGCTGATTGTAACATACATTTTATGTACATTGTTTGTAAAATATGTTGCAGTGCAACTGTATGATGCTTATTCAGTGAGTGATAGTTTTGCATTATTTCCAGATCATTGCAGCACAGGAGGAGATGCTAAGAAAGGAGAGAGAGTTAGAGGAAGCCCGGAAGAAACTCGCCCACATCCGACAGCAGCAATACAAGTTCCTGCCCAGCGAACTGCGAGAGGATCAGAGCTGAACACGTCTCGTCTGACTGGACGCGATATTCATCAGATCCTGATTGTTACGGATTATTGGCTGCTCCTTACATGGAGGGGTAGAGATGTTACACGTCATTGGTTGTATCACTGTCAGGTGATTTGTTGAAGTTAAATGTGATTGGTTCACATGGGACTAGTGCCACTGATTGGCTGTATGTTGGGGTATGAATGCGTTTCCTCTTAAATAGGGCTAATATTTTTTGTTCTTGTTTTTTAGTCATGTATTAAGGTTTAAAGCACTTGTTAGAGGTTTGTTTGAGCGTGTGTGTGCGTGCGTGTGACTGTGTTTTATGTATCAATTGTATCCCACTGCTTGGCGATAATTTACCATAAGTATCTCAGTAACTAATCCTACATAATGTCAGTACAATGCGAACAATGTGAAACTATTCAAATCTGAATCTGGCAGCCGAAAACCAGACGTAATTTACTTTGCACCTATGAAGTATGATGTCAGACCATAAGCTTTCATTATTTGCTTGAGTTCTGACTCACGTGTGACAATAAGCTTCTAGAATGCACTGCTCGAATTATTCATATACCACTCTAGAAATGTATTATGGTAGTAAGGTTATGAATTATAGATAGTTCTTATAAGGAAAGGATGTACCGGTGCGCTTTGCGGTGTTATTTATTGATAGCAGAACTTTATAGTGTAGTTGGGGGCTCAAATGATTTGATAAAAATAAGGAAGTATCATGTCTTTCAACTCTTTCATTCATTCAATCCTCTCTTCATATAGTACCTCAGCTGTAGCCCAGATCTCATGACTACGTTTCCCATGATTCCTCTGTATGACTAAACTTATTCTGCGTTCACGCCATGTCGTAATTACCGTAATTACGAGATGAAAACCCGTGATGTTTAAGCTGTTCACCTCCTCGGACCCTGTCAACACCGAAATGAATCTGCAGCTGTCGGGTGATACAGGTCGGAGAGGAAGTTCTCCGAAAATTCTGAATTAACACGTTGTAGGAGTTTTACGTGGACTTTTACAAGTCGGAAACTCGTAATTACGGCAATTCCGACATGGCATGAACACACCTTTAGTCAGGTGGACAGGAACGAGGTTTGGCAAAACACAGCAGCTATGTTCGGAATAGCATACTACCGTACTAATATTTCTGCAGTATGCATACTTTATGCATTGGAACAACCGGATGACCTACTATTTTTACCGAACATTATATCCCACAATGCAATGTGCTTTTTTTATTTCCAGCGTAATGAATGAACAAAAAGTAATACCAGTCTTAATTTTGTCCGAACTTGAAATGGCATACTGCATATCTATTATATGTGCCAAAATGTCATATATTTTTTCACGAAATTAGGTAAAAGTGTGAAAAATGTTATCTCAATTAAATGTGAATAATAATGAGGTCATGTATCAACAATATAGCTCACCACTGTTTGCATACTGCACAATATTTAACATACTATTTATTTTAATAGTAGGCCGTATATATTGTATACTGTGAAGTATGTAGTATGCAGAATGCTAGCAATTCATTCCGAACATAACTTGCCTCTAGAGCAGGGGTGGGCAACTCTGTGAACGTGATTTCACCAACACTGTAATAAAATAATATGATCAATAAGTTATGACAACATAAGTTTTTACGTTGCTTTAACTCATCAAAATAAGTTAAGCAATTTTCAAAATAAATGTATAAGTTATACAAAATTCAACTCATTTTTTAAAGTCGGTTTAATGTAATTTAAGTTGAAATGGCTTAAACAGTCAAGTTTATTGTACTTAATTTAAGGCAGAAATATGTTCCTGGATCAACTTATTTGTTGATCCTGGATCAACCAATCAGATTTGAGGGACAAGTTTGCAGTTCATGTCAAGTTTAGTCTTACATCCAGGGTTATGTGCTTCTACATCATTTCCCTCTGATTTTAGAGATAAGTTATGGGTAGGGTTAGGTTTACGAGTAGGGATTGGATTAGGACTGTTTTCGGAAAGGAATGTTGTTCCAGGATCAACAAAAGATGTCGATTCAGGAACATTTCATGGCAAAATCACGGTGACCGGGCGGTTTTCCTGCAGAGTTTAGTTCCAACCCTAATAAAACACACCTGAACAAGCTAATCAAGGTCTTGGAGATTCTTGGAGATCACTAGAAAGCCACAGGAAGGTTAGTTTGATCAAGGTTGGAGCTAAACTGCAGGAAAGTGGAACTCCAGCAGGGTTGCCAGGTCTGCACAACAAAAGTAGTCCGCATCTTTGGGTGGCCGAATTCTCCATAGAACTTGTATGTCTGTGGGTTGTTTTGAGGGTTTTGGAGTACCAAAATCATACGGGGTGGAAATGAACCTGCGGCAGCAGCTTAAAAGTAAGTACATCGTATGCAACGATGTAGCATACAACCGTTTGACATGTTTATCTTTCAATATAAACAATCCAGTTTTGTACTTGCTAATATCACAGTTCTTCTAAAACATGGATACGCTCACACTTGCGATAGATCCATCGCTGCAAATCATCTTCCTCTTTGAGATTGTGCTTGCATGGCTGTCAGGAAGACGGCAGGAAAAACGGCACATCGGTAGCTTTATAGGATTCGACAGCGTCGTCAGTGTATAGTCTTACCTGCTAATAACACGTCTCTCCGCTTAAAGTGTACTCCGTGTGTGTTTTTGGTAAGAAAATCACAGTGGAAATCTTTTAAGAGGGTGTAATTCCTGTTTTATTCCTTGTTGCATTGCGTATGTGTGGCACTTAAAAGATGAGAACTGACTGTATGACCGCATTGTGTCATAGTGCCTTATTCTGACTTCTTCAGTAGCTCAGTGTGCAAGTCGCTCTTTTATGCTGCTTGTGGACCAGATGTCACTCCACTGATCTGGATTTAAAGCGTCTCAGATAGCAATACTGAGAGATAAAGCAGACGAGTGTGTGTGTGTCCTGTTCAAAGTAGCTTTGGGTGTGTACAGCGTTGTTTCAGTCGAAGCCGCATGTGGCGGCTGTTTGGTTCTGTTCTGCAATATTGTACCTACTAAAGCCTAAAGATGCACTTGCCTTGGCAGGCCGCTATACTGCCGTACGTACAATGAACTCCTTAGACGTTTAGATGTATAGCTTCACCACAGATTAACCAACCACGAGTAAGGGAAGTAAGAAAGGACTTGATTCTTTCTCTCAGCACTGACTGCTTTCAGCTTGTCCACATGAAAAAAAGACTATTAAAATGTCCCCAAAAAGTACATGGTTATCTTGCTTTCCATTTCAGTAAATCACTATGTATGAAGTTTTGTTTGTTTGTTTGTTTGTTTACTTCGAGTTATAGCTATAATGAAGATATTGCAATATGTGGTTGAACATGTGGTGTCTTTCAGTGGAGTCGAAGAAAACAGCAAGAACTATCGCCTTCTGTTGAAATAGAGTTAGGGCTTTCTTTAATCAACTGACATAGTGACATTAATAATAATATTAATGATAATAATGAACATTTAAATGCTGTATGTATAATATTTATCTGGTCACGAAAGTATTTTTTGTATTGCCCTGGAAATAAAGAGTTTCAACAAACTATAAATTGTGAATGCACGTTTTTGTTTGAAATACATTTTTAGTTGTATTTACTGTACAGTACCAGTCAAAAGTTTGGAAACGTTGCTATTTTTAATGTTTTTGAAAGTCTTGTGCTCATTAAGGCTGCATTTATTTGATCAAAAATACAGAAAAAAAAACAGTAATATTCTGAAATATTATTAAAATTTTAAATGATGGTTTTCTATTTGAATATACTTTAGAATATCATTTATTTCTGTGACGCAAAGCTGAGTGTTCATCCGCCTGTTCTTTTTAACTTTTTATTCATCAAAGAATCCTGAAAAGTATCACAGGTTAAAAAGCAAAATATTAAGCAGAACAATTTAGTTTCCAACATTGATAATAATTAATAAGCATATTAGAATGATTTCTGAAGGATCATGTGACACTGAAGACTGGAGTAGCTAATGATGCTTAAAATGAATTATATTTTAAAGTATATTCAAATAGAACACCATTATTTTAAAGTGTAATAATATCTTAAAATATTACAGTTTTTTTTTTTTGTAATTTTGATCAAATAAGAAAATGCAGGCTTGACTTGCATATAGAGGCTAAAAAAAGAGTCATAAGAGACTTCAAAAACATTCCAATACTGGTAAAGTCTTAGCTTAAAAAGTAAATGCAAATTATAAATAGTTATTATTTGTATTTATTACTATTATTTGTGCTTTTATATTATTGTTATTAATTGTAAACATTTTCATATTTTTTTCAAGTGTAAATGGATCTTTAAACATGAAAATGTTATTTTAGAATACATGTTATTTTGGTCCGTGACAAAAAAAAATGTACAATAAAATAAATTAATTAATAAAGACCGCTGGCAACCATCCACGGCGACGGACCTTTAAAACCCTCGCATTTCCGTCTTTGCAGTGGAGACCAGCTGTGGTAAGTTTTAAATGCGTTTAAAAAATGTATCCTTGTGTAGCCTATGTGATTCTTCACTGAAACAGACTAAATCTGTCGCTTTTCTTTGTTCAGGAATAATTATAAGTACACACTAAACCAAGCAAATGCTGAAAGTGGTTTTACGACGATAAACATTTAGTCACTGAACTGTATTCACATCCTTTCTCTACATTTTCTAGATTGTATCTGTCCAGTAGCTATTATTCATAATGGATGTTTGACGCTGTTTGTGTAGCTCTGTGACATTCTGTTCAGTAGGTGTCGCTGTCACTCCTTCATGTGTTTGTGGTCGCGGTCATTCTGGGAATTATATTGCAGATGGCCAAATTACAGTCTGTGTGACCAAAAAAGGACATGGCAGTTTGTGCTTCGACTTCAGACAGCAATTTATAAGAGAACAGTATGTTAGGAAGTTCACTCAAATGAACACATTGATACTGCACTGCTATATCAGTTGAGACGAAAACACATAGGCATTAGTCTTGTTCTATTAGCCTAGGCTATTCATTAGTTCTCATTCTGGATAGAAAGGCCAGCCGGAGGGAGTCCAGTAGTCGACTACAGCTTGTCTAATGCGGTCCAATCGAGTCACCATGATTTTGCCAAGAAAGACATGTCCGATTTGATTTAGTCATCCTAACCATAAACCTAACCCATGTACCTTCAGACCAACAGTTCAAACTAAATCAAAATTTGCTGTCAAAACTAACACTGGTACAGTACAGTTTTATTTCATGGTGACTGGTGCATGATGAGAAACCTTATTAAAAATGCGAACTCTGGGTGAACTCGTAGGTTTGCACACAGAAACCCACATTCTCGCATTATGCAAGACAAACTGGTATTAGCGCTAATGGGCTCTATGCACGGCGGTATTTCCGATGAAGGTCTAAGGATGCTCGATAACTTCCGCCGATCGTAGAGTCCAATGCAATACCGAGAATTTATATTGAATTTTATACTCCATGGTTATACTAAAGAAACGTTAGTCACAAAAACAGATAAAACAGACACCCCTCGTTGTGTTTATGCTTCTTTTTAAAATTAAATTAAATAAACATAACTATATATAAAATTACATCTAAACGTATGAAAGTTTCGTTTCAAAGACGGGAGGGCAGTACATTTTGAAGACTCTGCCATAATACCGTTTTCCTCGGCTTTCCTCCGCTTTAATCTTCCCAACCGGAAACCGAAGAGCATCCTTGCGTCAAATGCGGAACTTATGCGTGCATATAGCCCATTGAAAAACCCATATTTGTTGACTTTGATGGTCCTCCAATAAATGGCCTGTTATTTTGGGCCTGAGGTGGGGAAATGTTGTTTCTTCAGTTCAGGGTTAATCTTTTCATGTGAAACAATTTCAGGCACATTCCAGAGGATGGTTAACAAGTCTGTATCGCAGGGGCGCCGCTAAGGGGGGGAAAGTTAGGATGATTCTAAGGGCCCACACACTTTTAGGGGCCCCAGAGATCGATTTTATTAATTGAACGGGTGCAGTAGTACCTATTTTTTCATGGGGCCCAAAATCCCTGGCCGCACCCCTGCTGTATCGTGTTGCTAATGCTAATGCTTTGTCTAAAGACACAAATATATTTAGACCTACTCTTTATAAAAGCCTTGGACAGACTGTAAAAATCTTTGCTGTCAATTATTGTTTATGTCTGTTGTTTGGTGTTGTTAGCATGAGCAGCTCAAGCACTCTGTTTCCTGTCAGCGAGACACATTTTTGTGAAATCTGAGGCTTTGTTCGTCGTACCACAGGAATGGCGCTGGAATTGAGAGGGCAGCGGTCGCATTTCTGTCTGATTTCCGTCCGTGATTTACAGCTCATGAAGCTGCTGATCATTTAGTGTTGTATTATTCATTGAGTAAAAAGGCTTTTCCCAGAGAATCTTACACAAAGGAATTTTGTTTAACCAAGTTTTTACACATTTGGTTCTTGAATTGTTTTAAGAATGATGTGTGAAGTTTAGAAAATGGAAGTTAAAGTGTGTCAAACTTCGAGTTTGGTTATGAGAATCTCAGGCTTTTTTTCAATTAAAAGTTTGTGTCTGTGTGTGTGTTTCAGGTAAACCCTATACGTTATGGGGACAAAAGATGGCAATTTCCAAAATCCTTGTCGGGAAAATGTTTGGTCCCTGTGAGGAAAACTGCTCATACTAAGTGATGTTTTTTGAAAATGCAGAAAGTTTTCTGTGATTGGTAGGTTTAGAGGAAAGAATAGGCTATACAATTTGTACAGTATGAAAATCATTATATCTATGGAAAGTCCCCATAAAACATGAAAACATTGTGTGTGTGTGTGTGTGTGTGTGTGTGTGTGTGTGTGTGTGTGTGTGTGTGTGCGTGTGCGTGTGCGTGTGCGTGTGCGTGTGTGTGTGTGTGTGTGTGTGTGTGTGTGTGTGTGTGCGTGTGTGTGTGTGTGTGTGTGTGTAAATTCCACAGAGTTGGACACGTGTAGATCAGCCGTCTTCCATGTGTTGTTCAGGTATTCTGATAACTCAAGTGCATGGTGGTTTTATTTCCCTGTAATCTTAACATCACATCAGTTCTGGAAGTAGAATTCTTCCCAAAGAAGAAAAAAGGTTTGAGAACAGGGAAAACATTGTTGTCACAGCTGTTTGACTAATTTAAGCAACGCTCTGGCCTAGGAATGAAACATAGTTCAGATTTGTTTGCTTGGTGCCGTGTTTCCATTGTTAATGAATTTAGTGTTCTGTGTGCTGTTAGTGCCTTCACATCTAAAAATCACACTACTTCTTAGAGAACAAATTTAGAATTTGTGAATTTTAATTAAACTGGCCACATACTCTCTACTGGATGTGAAAGTGGAATGACAGGAAGAACAATGTACTTTATTGCAAAGATAAAAGAAGATATTTTGAAAAATGTTGGTAACCAGACAGTTGACGGCACCCATTGACTTCTGTAGAATTTTTTCCCTATGGAAGTCAATCTGGTCCATCAACTGTCTGCTTACCAACAATATTCAAAATATATTCTTTTGTGTTCAACAGAAGAAAGAAACTTCAGGTTTGGAACAACTTGAGGGTGAGTAAATGATGACAAAATTTCCATTTTTGGGTGAACTATCCCTTTAAGTTAAATGGATTATTAATTTCATTCCATTTCTTATTCCTGGAATTACATCCTGCATTCCAACATAATTCAAATTAAAGCACTGAATTGGCATTTTCAGTTCAATCCTGAATGGTGTACGATCATCATATTATACAACGACATGAATGACATCATGTGAATAATGTCAGTCAGTTTTTTAAACACTATCAGTCTTCTTTGTGTTGAGACTCGAGAGAAGGAATCTTCTTCGTGTTTTGAGAGTACACTCAGCAGTCGCGGTGGAATGACCCGGACTGTACACATGACTATTTTAGGCTTGTTCGTGAAAGGGGTTGCCCAATTTCTTATGGTGTCATCCCTGAGGAGCGCGACTCCTGGGATGCTGTTTATTGTCTGATATCTCCTGTAAGAGGACATTAGAGATCATTTCCAAATACAGGGTGCTGTTTTCTGTTATAGCATCACTATTACTGTTGCTTACTTCGGGTTATGGATCTGACCAAACCATTACCCTAAATATCAAATGTATTCACTTCAAAGTAAATAAAATGAGTTTAAAACCCCATAAACTTACAGGGAAGAAAGGACACAATCCGTTTTTAGAGTCCGAACACCTTCTAATGAAATGGTAACATTTTACAATCAGATTTCATTAACATGAACATAGAATGAACAATACTTCTACAGCATTTATTAATCTTAGGTAGGCCTAGTTAATTTCCACATTTCCTAAAACCAAGTTGTATTTGTTAACATTAGTTAATGCACTGTGAACTAACTTGAACAATGAACAACTGTATTTTTTATTAACTTACATTAACAAAGATTACAATTCAGTAACAAATACATCGGCCATGTTAGTAACTTAACTAATGCTAACAAATGAGACCTTATTGTAAAGTGCCACTAAACCCTACCTAACCTTACCCGTATCCTATTCCTCAAAAGCAGCAAAAAAAAAATTTGCAATATAACATGAACACAATAAGTGCATTGTAACAAACAACTTTTTTACGTAAAAAAAAAAAACTTAAACTTACTTTAATTCAACTTGGCAATCAAGGCAACATTTCTCCTTTTCATTAAGTTTAACATGATGTACTAAAATAACTTAAACTAAACCTGAAATAAAAATTAATTAACCTATATAAAAATAAACAATACAAATGACCCCCCCCCCCTCCCCCCCCCCCCCCCCCCCCCCCCCAAAAAAAAAAATTACTAAAACTTGAATAAAAAAATGATAATAAAACTGTGAAAATATAAATAAAAAAAACTAATTGAAAATATTAACAAAAACAACAGTAATTTTTACAATTATTTTTACTGTAAAATATTGTAAAAACGCTACTGGAAAAAAACAGTAAATAGGTTAACAGTAACTGGACATTTTATGTAATTTTACAGTAAAATTATGTTAATTGTACAGTTTTTATGTACTGTATAATTTACAGTAAAAAACTGTAAACTGACATTCCCAGAATTCCCTGTGTGATACTTCACATTTGAAGGCATTTTGTTTAAATAATCATGTGTCTTAGTTTTTGTTACTGTATGTACATTTAGGTTTTATGATACATCATCTGTTGTTTAATGAATGAAAATATTGCATTATTTTAGTGTCATGTGTGTTACCATGATGGTGTTTTGAGATTGCGTGAATGACCCTGTGCACCTTCTATATACTTGTCACGGTGTGGGTTTTGTGTCTTTTTCCTTGTTCTTGTCTGTCACGTGATTCCCTGTTTGTCATGTGATCCTGCCATGTGTCTTGTCATTTGTCAATTGTTTCCTCAGTGTCCACAGGTGTTCCTTGTCTTGGTTATTAGTCTCCCCAGGTGTCTCGGATTTACCACGCCCCCTTGTTATCTTGTTTAGCTTGTCTGCTTGTGTATTTATACATCTGTGTTTCAGTTGTGGTTTGTCGGTCGTTGTTGTTTGTAGCTGTTTCTTGTTCCTGTCCTGAGTTCATGTTCTGTTGTTTTGCCCTGGGTTACCTGTTTGTTTATTAAATTAATGCACACTTGGATTCTCTCCGCTTCACTCCTGCCTCAACGTTACAGAACGACCGACTACGATGAATCACGCAGCATTAAAGTGTAATCTTCGGCCAAGTAAGCAACCATGCCTAATTCTTATTCCCAGGATGGCTGCTGTCATGCCTGCCAAGCCTGAGTCTCTTCACGTCACATCTGCCCAGCCTGATCTCCACGTCACGCCTGATCATAGACTGTAAAAAAGATGGACAACGCTCTTTTTCATCGGAGAGAACTGAAGCCGCCAGTGTCCCGATATGGCGCTGACATCTTGGAACTTGAGTCTGCGCACTTGCGTTTTCGGGACCAGTCATGCGCAGTCGTGAGCAGGAAGTAAAGCCGCGAAATCAAGGCCCCGCCCTCACTCTTACAGAATCAATTGCGAGCACACACCTCTGTCTTTTCTTAAGTGGCCTCTGTCTGCTCCGTTCCTCTCCAATGATGTCTGCTGATTGCAATACCTCGTTAAAATAAGGTAAATACAACTACTAACCACATAGTCAACATTATGAAAAAAAGTCCGTTGGTGCTTCAGTGACTATTTCGCACAGAGAACCTGTCAATCACAGCTGTCAATCATAATGTCACAGCACCGTTTTTATAGCATCAAATAACTAACTAAAAACAAACTTATTTTAAAAACAAATACTTGAAATTACATCAACGTGATAGAAACTACAGTAAATAACAGAAACTATCTTTGGAAAAAGGATATGTGAAGTGTAATTTAATTGTTTAGTTGGTCTCACGTCCCGTTGAATAACATGAGGAGGCGGGGTTTATGACCTATACTAGGACCGGCACTCTGGTGGGCGATCGAGACGTCTTAGCTTCACTTTTCGCCTTATTCATCTGGCGGCCATTTTGAAAACTCGAACGCCGTTGAGGGGTACACAAACCCGGAAGTTTGACTCCGACGCAGCAGCACCAGCAATGGAAACCCCAGTGTGGACCACCAATCTTTCCATGTATAATTGTATTGATCAGACTCAATCTGACTCCTGTACATCCTCCTCCTAGCTAGGAAAACTGATGTGATGTATCCCCTAGGTTAGCTTGTGACTAGAAGCTAAATCCCACACACCGATCACGATCACGCCCACGCCCGCGCCTCTCTCTCTCCCTCCCTCACACACACACACACACACACACACAGAGTTCGATCGCGCCCGCGCCTCCCTTTTTATACCGTGTAACGTTATTGTCCGTGTAAATTCGTGCACCGAACCGCGATGCCCGTACCGTTTTGGTTCAATACGAATACATGTACCGTTTCACCCTACTCAGAATATGCTTATACTAGTGAATCTGTGGTGGTAGATTTTAATAACAAACATACTACTGATCTTTGGGGAAACGGTGAAACGTTTGTCCTCTGTTGGATTTTTTCCTGTGTGATGAGGTGCAGCGGTGAACACAGCAGTGAGGCGCCATTGCACTGAGAGAAATCGCGTTGTGAGAACTACCGGAAGTGGTAAGTGTACCCCTCAGGCTCGGTGGAACGTTCGAGGTGAATAAGGCTATTTGAGGGCTTGTGCGGCACGCTTGCGCCTGATCTTCACGTCATGCCCTTTCAGCCTGATCTTCACGTCACGCCTGATCTTCACGTCATGCCTCTTCAGCCTGATCTTCACGTTATGCTTGATCTTTACGTCATACCTGTTCAGCCTGATCTTCACACCATGCCGGATCTTCACGTCATACCTGTTCAGCCTGATCTTCACGCCATGCCGGATCTTCACGCCATGCCGGATCTTCACGCCATGCCTGATCTTCACGTCATACCTGTTCAGCCTGATCTTCACACCATGCCGGATCTTCACGCCATGCCTGATCTTCACGTCATACCTGTTCAGCCTGATCTTCACGTCATGCCTGATCTTCACGCCATACCTGATCTTCACGCCGAGCCTGATCTTCACGCCGAACCTGGTCTTCACGCCAGGGCCACCGAACAAGAGACTGTTCACGTCGTGCCTGATCTTCACCCCCGGGCCACCGAACAAGTCGAGCCTGATCTTCACGCCAGAGCCACCGAACAAGAGACTGTTCACGTCGTGCCTGATCTTCACGCCCGGGCCACGCGAACAGTCTCTTGTGGGGCAGGCACTACGTGAAGAGTCTCTTGTGGGGCAGGCACGACGTGAACAGTCTCTTGTGGGGCAGGCACGACGCGAACAGTCTCTTGTGGGGCAGGCACGACGTGAACAGTCTCTTGTTCGGTGGCCCTGGCGTGAAGATCAGGCACGACGTGAACAGTCTCTTGTGGGGCAGGCACGACGTGAACAGTCTCTTGTTCGGTGGTCCTGGCGTGAAGATCAGGCACGACGTGAACAGTCTCTTGTTCGGTGGCCCTGGCGTGAAGATCAGGCTCGGCTTGTTCGGTGGCCCTGGGGTGAAGATCAGGCACGACGTGAACATTCTCTTGTTCGGTGGCCCTGGCGTGAAGATCAGGCACGACGTGAACAGTCTCTTGTTCGGTGGCCCTGGTGTGAAGATCAGGCCGAGCCTGATCTTCAAGCCTGATGAACAAGCCGAGCCTGATCAGGGCCACCGAACAAGAGACTGTTCAAGTCGTGCCTGCCCCACAAGAGACTGTTCACGTCGTGCCTGATCTTCACGCCAGGGCCACCGAACAAGAGACTGTTCACGTCGTAGCTGCCCCACAAGAAACTGTTTACGTCGTGGCTGCCCCACAAGAGACTGTTCGCGTCGTGCCTGCCGCACAAGAGACTGTTCGCGTCGTGCCTGCCGCACAAGAGACTGTTCGCGTCGTGCCTGCCCCAAAAGAGACTGTTCACGTCGTGCCTGGCCCACAAGAGACTGTTCGCGTCGTGCCTGCCGCACAAGAGACTGTTCGCGTCCTGCCTGCCCCACAAGAGACTGTTCGCGTCCTGCCTGCCCCACAAGAGACTGTTCGCGTCGTGCCTGCCGCACAAGAGACTGTTCGCGTCCTGCCTGCCCCACAAGAGACTGTTCGCGTCCTGCCTGGCCCACAAGAGACTGTTCGCGTCCTGCCTGCCCCACAAGAGACTGTTCGCGTCCTGCCTGCCCCACAAGAGACTGTTCGCGTCCTGCCTGGCCCACAAGAGACTGTTCGCGTCGTGCCTGCCGCACAAGAGACTGTTCGCGTCCTGCCTGCCCCACAAGAGACTGTTCGCGTCCTGCCTGCCCCACAAGAGACTGTTCGCGTCCTGCCTGCCGCACAAGAGACTGTTCGCGTCCTGCCTGCCCCACAAGAGACTGTTCGCGTCGTGCCTGCCGCACAAGAGACTGTTCACGTCGTGCCTGCCCCACAAGAGACTGTTCGCGTCGTGCCTGCCCCACAAGAGACTGTTCACGTCGTGCCTGGCCCACAAGAGACTGTTCACGTCCTGCCTGCCCCACAAGAGACTTTTCGCGTCGTGCCTGCCCCACAAGAGACTGTTCACGTCGTGCCTGCCCCACAAGAGACTGTTCGCGTCGTGCCTGCCGCACAAGAGACTGTTCATGTCATGCCAGCCGCACAAGAGACTGTTCGCGTCCTGCCTGCCCCGCAAGAGACTTTTCGCGTCGTGCCTGCCGCACAAGAGACTGTTCGCGTCGTGCCTGCCCCACAAGAGACTGTTCACGTCGTGCCTGCCCCACAAGAGACTGTTCATGTCGTGCCTGATCTTCACGCCAGGGCCACCGAACAAGAGACTGTTCACGTCGTGCCTGCCACACAAGAGACTGTTCACGTCGTGCCTGCCCCACAAGAGACTGTTCACGTCGTGCCTGATCTTCACGCCAGGGCCACCGAACAAGAGACTGTTCACGTCGTGCCTGCCGTACAAGAGACTGTTCGCGTCGTGCCTGCCCCACAAGAGACTGTTCACGTCGTGCCTGATCTTCACGCCAGGGCCACCGAACAAGAGACTGTTCACGTCGTGCCTGCCGTACAAGAGACTGTTCGCGTCGTGCCTGCCCCACAAGAGACTGTTCACGTCGTGCCTGCCCCACAAGAGACTGTTCGCGTCGTGCCTGCCGCACAAGAGACTGTTCACGTCGTGCCTGCCCCACAAGAGACTGTTCTTCTCGTGCCTGCCCCACAAGAGACTGTTCACCTCGTGCCTGCCGCACAAAAGACTGTTCGCGTCGTGCCTGCCGCACAAGAGACTGTTCGCGTCGTGCCTGCCACACAAGAGACTGTTCGCGTCGTGCCTGCCGCACAAAAGACTGTTCGCGTCGTGCCTGCGGCACAAGAGACTGTTCGCGTCGTGCCTGCCCCACAAGAGACTGTTCACCTCGTGCCTGCCGCACAAAAGACTGTTCGCGTCGTGCCTGCCGCACAAGAGACTGTTCGCGTCGTGCCTGCCGCACAAGAGACTGTTCACGTCGTGCCTGCCGCACAAGAGACCGTTTGCGTCGTGCCTGCCGCACAAAAGACTGTTCACATCGTGCCTTCCCCACAAGAGACTGTTCGCGTCGTGCCTGCCGCACAATAGACTGTTCACGTCGTGCCTGCCGCACAAGAGACTGTTCGAGTCGTGCCTGCCGCACAAGAGACTGTTCACATCGTGCCTTCCCCACAAGAGACTGTTCCCATCGTGCCTTCCCCACAAGTGACTGTTCACGTCGTGCCTGCCGCACAAGAGACTGTTCGAGTCGTGCCTGCCGCACAAGAGACTGTTCACATCGTGCCTTCCCCACAAGAGACTGTTCGCGTCGTGCCTGCCACACAAGAGACTGTTCGCGTCGTGCCTGCCCCACAAGAGACTGTTCGCCTCGTGCCTGCCGCACAAGAGACTGTTCGCCTCGTGCCTGCCCCACAAGAGACTGTTCTTTTCGTGCCTGCCCCACAAGAGACTGTTCACCTCGTGCCTGCCGCACAAAAGACTGTTCGCGTCGTGCCTGCCGCACAAGAGACTGTTCGCGTCGTGCCTGCCACACAAGAGACTGTTCACGTCGTGCCTGGCGCACAAGAGACCGTTTGCGTCGTGCCTGCCGCACAAAAGACTGTTCGCGTCGTGCCTGCCCCACAAGAGACTGTTCACGTCCCGTCTGCCGAGCCAGAGACTGTTCACGTCCTGTCTGCCGAGCCGGTTTCCCCGGACAAGATGGCCATTTCGGTGTCTGTTCCAAAACCTACGTATATATGTTTCCTTTGTTCCTGAGCCGGCGTCTGTTCCTGAGCCGGCGTCTGTTCCTGAGCCGGTGTCTGTTCCGCCCTGGCCCCCTGAACTGTCGGATCCGACCAAGCTCTACGGCCCAGGTCCACCCACACTCCACAACCCTGGCCCGCCATTGCCATGTCCTGGTCCTATTCCCCTGCACGGGCCTGGCCTTCCATCCCTCCCGCAAGACCACCTCCGTTCCTCCACCCTCCTGTATTATTGTTTTTTTTGCGTTGTGATGGGCGTCAGGAGCCGCCCATAGAGGGGGGGCTATGTCACGGTGTGGGTTTTGTGTCTTTTTCCTTGTTCTTGTCTGTCACGTGATTCCCTGTTTGTCATGTGATCCAGCCATGTGTCTTGTTATTTGTCAATTGTTTCCTCAGTGTCCACAGGTGTTCCTTGTCTTGGTTATTCGTCTCCCCAGGTGTCTCGGATTTACCACGCCCCCTTGTTATATTGTTTAGCTTGTGTATTTATACCTCTGTGTTTCAGTTGTGGTTTGTCGGTCGTTGTTGTTTGTAGCTGTTTCTTGTTCCTGTCCTGAGTTCATGTTCTGTTGTTTTGCCCTGGGTTACCTGTTTGTTTATTAAATTAATGCTTGCACTTGGATTCTCTCCGCTTCACTCCTGCCTCAACGTTACAATACGAGTATATACTTCTGCCTGTAGAAAAACTACGTGTGATGAATTTATTCATGATTCTTCATGTGTCTTCCTCTTTTACCACCTGCATTTATTATGGTGGTTGTCAGTGTATGTTAAAGGTACGAAACAGATTTTAGTGGCAGTGTGATTTGTTGAATTTATAAAATGTTCTTGTTTGTAAATTACAGTTTTATACTGTAAAATGTACAGGTTATGTAAATATTCTTACATTTTACTTTCTCTTTTTTTTTTTTTAAAGAATTATTCTGGCAACCACAGTTGCCAAATTCTTTTTGTAAAAACATTTTTGTTTGTTTGTTTTTTTCAGATCTCAGTGATACTAAAATACACAGTTATAGTTAACGAAAAATTCTGAGTTCATTTCACTTTTAGTTCTTCTGGTCTAAATATCACAGAATACATATAAATACCTGTCTTTTCACAATCTTCATGTCTGCTTCTACTTTTTCATGCCCCTTGAGGAACCACAGGGAACATATGTATTATTTGTTTTTGCAGCCCTGTGTCTGCACCTGTGGGGGACATTTGGTCTGAGGATCCCATTAATAACCTCTGGTCTATAGATCAGCTGAGACGACTGACCCGCTGGGACACCATCCTGCTGAAAACATGTGAGCTGTAGAAAAAGAGAGGTGGAGCTGAGCACACAAACTGGTACAGACACTGGAACGAGGGCATTACAATGTGGCTACGAATTAATACGTTTTGGGAATGAATTCCTAATTCCTAATTACATTTAAGTAAATTGGCCATGATTTATCTCATTTAAAACATGCATTTTAGCCTAGGCTGTGAAACCATGCAAAAGTGTACTAAACTATATGTAATTGAGGTAGTTTAGGTGTTTAGTGGTCCAAACTTGTATTATTCTTGAAGTGGTCCACCACCAGCTTAAAACATTTTATAACCAGTCTGCTGTTGGCTATCAGATTAGAAACCTTCCAAGCTGTTCCACTAACCGTGGTGTAACTAGGTGTCAGCATTTCTGAGTCAGCAGTGATGCCACTGATATATCTGGAGTCGAGCTCATGTTGGACACCAAACACTAATACTAGGTGAGGAGCTAGTGTCTTTTAGCACCCTAAAGCTGGCAGTGGTTTGAAGAACGCTTTCAATCATCCAGACACACCCTCCCATCTTCATGACACCTCTCCTCAGAATGACGCATTAAACTGTCCCCACAAACATTTTACAGTCCAGCATATTCGCCTTTCAACACCTCGCAAATAGATCAGCATCGGTCGTTTTAAATGCTAGAGTGAATTTAGCCATCACATCATTATAGTGTTTGGTTGAAGGTTTGTTGGTATTTGGAAATTGCTATACGGTGGTCATTCAGGAATATCTAGTCTGGACCAGAAGTTCAGTTAAGATGGTCTGAGTTGGGTAGATCAACACTTTGAGAAGTACCAGGGACAAAAGCTTAGAGATGTTGGCAGCAAGTGCCCGGTTTATTCATACGTGCTAGTCTGAAACCTTTGGTGTAATGCAACACCTCACTGTCTCGCTCTTAGAAAGGAAACCTCCCAATCCAGGAGGGTTTTGCCAAGAATAGAAGCCACATCTTACAGCAGAAGAAAAGTCCTACCGTAAGCGTTTTCTTTCTCAGTCTCGCTGCTGTGGCTTTCCTTGCCCAAAAGCTACAAAAGCTGAATAAACAGCAGTAGAACAAGGGCTTGCTGAGTTTTCTGGAAATATGCAGAGGAAATGGGTCTCTCGTTTCGACAAATGGCCCACTTTTGAGAGGAGTCAAATGAGCCTGCAGGGACCGAACAGCAGGTTGGAGAACATGTTGCTTTCAGTCAAAAGGAGAATCCGAAATTATCGCTGTTGAAGTCTGGAATATTCTGTATAAGCCTTAAAAATATTTTCTGACACCCCAGAGCTTCAGTAGTTTGTGTTTAAATAGCAGTGTCAATAACACGCTGCTTGGGGTCGTGGATAAAGCTCTGGGCTGGAAATTGAAAGGCTGTAGCATCAAATATGGTTCAACAAGTAATTCATAATCATTGTGCTCTTGATAAAAGGTTGTAGGGTCAAATCACTAAATAAACTAAAGAAATAGTTACATGTATGGAAGCCCATTTCTGCCTCAGTGTATATATATATATAGGCTATAGTTACTTTTGCCAGTCCAACCAAGTAATGAGTCAAGGAGGAGTAAAAACATTGTGGCTCTGGTTCACTTATTGCACTGTTATAGAGGGTCAAGTTTAGTGCATTGGTTGAGCGTGATCCAATCATACAGTTCAAAATAAGTTTTGCAGGTATGAATGCCCCAATGAATCGCATCAGATCATTCATTTTACTTTTTATTGTCTTCCATTCTATCAAAGATAAAGGAGCCCTAATGTTACCCATGTGTCCCCCATCTGATTGGAGATCTTTCAAAGAATGTGACCCTTGATTTTCAGACTTTCATCATCAGACAACCTCTTTCATCTCTTTCAAATCTTTTTGAGGTTTTCCTCATCAAATCTTTGAGGAGATATTAGAAACCACACTGCTGACTGCTGACATATCTTACCAGTTTTCATAAACATCACAAGCTCAGCATCAGATTTTATGACTAAGCTCCGTACAGTCAGCAGAGAAGTTGATCTTAGATGAATTCCTCTGGCTGATCTGGCTTCTCTCCCATTTCTTCCAGCTCCCTGACAGGAAGTGTGAACCCCACACCGAGACTGACACAAGAACAGTCACAACATCTGAACAAATACTGACAGGGTCACGAGGGCCTTTTCTGGGGTGAGAGGACAGCTTGTCAAGAGGTGTGGATTCCTTTGGTATGTCTCACTCAAAACAACTAGCAGTTGTGACGCAGAGCCACCGCTAACACATTTTGCCTGTGTGTGTCCAAGTGAGTGTGTGTCTCGCTCCCTCAAAACCACATCGCAGAGACATATGTTTTCACGTTTTCATCTGGAAGATTTTCCTCATCTGCAGAACATCTAGAGCAACACATAAATGGCGCTCTTCATAAGTTCACAAAAGATTCGTCCATATTTTTTAAATAGAATAGCATGCCGTTTAGATATGTTATCACTAAAGGTAAATTAATACACAAATGACGCTCTCCATGATAAGTGCATGGGGGAACCAACAATATATTCCTAAAGAGTTTAGTGTTTTTAGCATGTTGTTAAAGTTAATGTGTTAACACTAATTTGTTAATGTGTTCAATGGAGTTTGCATTCAGAGCTTGCTGTTAGCATTTGGATAACTCTAATGTGAGATTGCTAATATGCTAATGTATAATGCTTACAAAAATCGCACTCTTCACAAAAAATCTGCAGGAGAACCGACAGTATTCCAATAAAGTTTGGTGTTAGCATGTTACTTACTTAATGTCTTAGTAGCGCTAATGTGCAGTGCATACAAATCGCAGTCTTTTTTTCAGTACTGAATTCCAACATTCAACATTTCTCTCGACTAATTTGTCTACTAAAAAGTTCATCACAATGCATTCTGGGATTGCATTCCCTGTGAAGTATACATGTGATCTATCTAATGATGTAATGTTGCAACCTATACTCCTTGGAGCATCATTCAGGCCAGATGTTGCCTTAGATCACTGTCTAGGTAGGAAGCACACTTGGTTTTGGAACAGACAAATCAATAAAGAGCTACTTCAAAAATGCATGTATCCTCAGGTAAACCATCCCGTCTCCTCATTTAGCCCTATTTGATTTGTCCTGACTGGATGAAATAAATAAGACACATGGTCAATAATGAAGACGAGCACATACCCAGAGGTTTTTATGGCTCAGTGAAATGGAAACCAAACTATTTAGGAAGCCGTAAACTCAACATAAGAACTCATCTTGTCAGCTCTCAGCACCCAGCTCCATATATGGGAAGATTTGCTTCAACTGCTCACATGGAAAGTTTTCACCTACTGACATCCAGGAATGGAAAAAATGGGCAAATATTGATAGAGTTCTGTCAATGTCACGCTACAGACACTAACACGCATGCGAAATTGCCTCAATGTCAATTTCACAAGAGGAACCAAGCCGTCCAAGCATCTATTTCTGGCTTCAGACTTGATTGTATGGATGGATGGATGGATGGATGGATAGAGTTTAGTGCAGTTTATCAATAGATAGATGGATGGATGGATGGATAGAGTTTAGTGCAGTTTATCAATAGATAGATGGATGGATGGATGGGAAGAGTTTAGTGCAGTTTATCAATAGATAGATGGATGGATGGATGGGAAGAGTTTAGTGCAGTTGATCAATAGATAGATTGATAGATGGATGGATGGGAAGAGTTTAGTACAGTTTATCTCCAGAACAGCTTGAAAACATTGTCTTGCTTCAGTGAACCTTACAAATGAGTCACATCAGTGCAGGAGAATTCCTGGTCTCCATCCGGCCTTATGCTGTTATGGAATCTCTTATCTTGAGGATGCAAAGTAAAGCAAACTGTTGGTAAGTGCTTTGATGACTCCTTCCCAGCAGTGTCCAAGTGTTTAACACTGTACTTGAGCTTCAGGGATTTCAATGCTGATTTCATAGTTTTGTTGATTGACAAGCAACATTTGATTTTTTTGTCTTTTTATCTTGTTTTTCTGTTCCTTTTCAAGTGATCAAGGATCTACTGATATTCTGGAGATCATCTCGTCATATCTGAATTCGCCTTTCTGGGCAGATTATGGTGGTCTGTCTAATGGGTGCGTGATTTTTCTCCAGCTGTGTTAGTGGAACACAGACAAACACTTCATAGGGAGGAACCCTCACTAGCCGCAACTATTCAACCATTATGGCTGCCACCCGCATCAAACAGGCTTTAAAAAAAAAGAAGGGGAAAAACAAGAAAGCTCTCAAATGAATCACATTCCACTGCCAAAGCTGCTTGTTTTTCACATTATCATGAGTGACGTGAAATGCAGAGGAGTTTGTCTGCTTGTTTTCCTCTCCATCTTTATGACCAGGGTGGGAGTTGCTTTGCTGACAGATAACAGTTTGGCAGAGACATGTAGTTCCTAAGGTGACTGTCTGCTTGGTAAATTGAAGCCTGCTCATGTGAAATACTATCTTGCCACATCACAATGAAGGGTCAAATTAAAGCTATGATAGACACAATGTGATCAAAGGAAGAGACAGTCATTTTTGGTGTCAAGTCTTTTCACGGAGACTTCTCTTTGGCAGAACGTGCAGCTATTTCTCCCATAATGGTTAAGGTTTATCTACGCACATGACACAAAAGCAGTTCTAAAGTAGTCAGTAAAATTATACTACTCTATAAGACCTAATTTTCACCTAAATGAAAGTATTGCATGCGTCTTTTTACAGATACGTCAATCCCAGAATGCATTGTGATGAGCCAAGTAAAAACAAATAAATAAAAAATGGTGCAGAAAATGAAGGCAAATGTTGATTGCAAATGTAAGCATTTTTAGTCAGTTCTGAAAAGTATCAAATAAAAAACTGTCTAAATTTGTCTGGTGACTCTGTGATTGAGTTGACCAATGAAACTGGCTGTGGGAAATTGGCTTTTTCTGCTTATGAGTATTAAGTTGTTAGATGAGCAACATGCAAACATCAAAGGAATCAACTTTTTGTGCATTTGTATTTAACAATTTTCACTAATTTACTTTTTTATAATATTTATGATTTTGTTTGTCATATCCAACAAAAACACTCCAGAAGTGTCTAAATTGCACTATGAACCGCACAAACCACAAAACCTACTACTTTACATTGCTATGGGGAAATGACTAGGAGCTTGGTTTAAGAATTTTTCATTTTATTTACAAAAAAGGAAGCCGCCGCCTGTGCAGCATGTGGACTGCAGACACTGAGACTGCTGGCAGGGTTTAGGAACAGTTTCAGATCAGTGCCAAAAAATAAAAGAATCCTGCCCTATCATACTCATCTCTGCCTTGGGCTCAGGGCGAAAATCTGCCCAGGCCTGCCAGGCATTTCTCCCAGAGACCACCTCAGCTCTGATCTCTCTCAAACAGCTGGCTGCAGCGGAACGCTACACATCTCCTTCATGAGTACCAACAGTCCAGCCTTTAGTCGGCCCATAAAGAGATCTTGATCGCCTCTCTCCACAAGTCCATCTGTGTGAGTCTTATCTCCTTAATGTGGTTCGATCGGCCTGTTGGTTTTTGTATCGCAGGAACAGAGTGATACAAGAAAAAAGTCCTGTTATGTAGGAATTTGTACGGAGCCCCCCTAGTCCCACTTTGTCAAAAAAATTTATTATAGCTATCTCGTGGCCTCAAGATAGTATCTCGTGGCCTCAAGATAGTATCTCTATCTCGTGGCCTCAAGATACTATCTCGTGGCCTCAAGATAGTAACTCGTGGCCTCAAGATAGAGATACTATCTTGAGGCCACGAGATAGTATCTTGAGGCCACGAGATACTTATCTTGAAGCCACGAGATAGTTATAATAAATTTTTTTGGCAAAGTGGGACTAGGGGGGCTCCGTAAATTTGGCTACCTTGGACCATTATATATACAGCACTAAACTACAGGCTGTTGAAAGCTTGAATCTGATTGGTTGACGAATGTTCTAAGGTGTGCAATTATTTTCAGGGAAACACGTTGTGGCCGCATTACCACCTCAGGTGTGCGTTATTTTTCAAATAATTCAACTGTGCATTATTTTTCTAATACTTCAACTGTTAATTTACTAATTAACCGCATGAAAGCCACAACTGACCATTTAGAATCAAGTATTTCAGACAGATGTGAAATTAAAAGTATGGAGGCCTGCACATGACACGGGGACAAAATAAAATAGATATTATGGGCATGAATTTTGAATTTGTTACCACGACTTTTTAATTTGTGGCCACATTGTACTAATTTGTTCAAAAACTGTGGCACAATTTAACCTAAATGAGGGAACAGTTTGGTTCAACGTGGACACAATTTACACAAGGGAATGAATTGAGTCGTGGGAACAACTTTCAAACATATGTGGCTGAATTAAACCAATATTTCCACTCGGCATTAGCGTTTACTACAGTAAAGTTGACTGAGTGGATCAGGTCTGAGCTGGTGTGATTGAGTGGAGGAAGGGGACTGATTTACATATTCAATCTATTTTAAGGCATGAAGAAATTATTTTCACAGGAGAAAAAAAAACCATTTAATTTAATTGAAGATGTTTTAATGGTTAAAATGATTGACTGAAAGCGAACTTTAACTTGTGCCCGTGATATGTTTTTGTTTTTTTCCCCCTCCACAATAAAGGGATAGATCATACAAAAATGAAAAATTGTTGTTCTGTTGTCAAGCTGCTACTTTCCATGCAACAAAAATTTAGACAAATATCTCTAATCTTATCAAAAAGTACTCTTGTATTAGATTCCAAGTCATCTAAAGCCATACAAAAAGACATGAAAAAGAGAAGCTTGGACATTCTGCTAAATAACTCCATGGGAAAAGAACAATTTTATGGGTTTCCAATAAAAGTGAGTTAATACTGACAGAATTGTTATTTTTGGCTAAACTAGCTGTTTATGTCATGTACTGTATACAACTCAAGCTGGGTTGGTGAAACCTTATTGTAAGCGATACGTGAGCTGGTTATTAAATGCACATGTGTGTGGTCATTCCTCCAGTGATAACTATCGCCGGGCTTGATTTCCCTGGCATGACAGAGTGGAAGCAAGTGTATATGCTTGTATGTCATCACCCTCTTGATATGTGTGTGTTGGAGTCTCAAGTTGCGTCGGGGTCAGGTTGCCCCTCTGCCTCTCACCAACATTTGCTGTCCAGAATGAATTTACCCCAGCATGGTACTGGTTAATCCCATCTATCTATATATACACTGCAATTTCCCTGAGCTCCTCAGATGGACTTCTGAGAGACTTAGAAAGTCCCGTTTGTCATTGAGAATGAATTCTCTGGGGTGCTTCGCCTGGTCCCTGCCGCAGGAGGAAAACACAGATAAAGTGATAAAGCATTAGGATTGGTTTAGTGAGACTTTTGGAAGTTTTGGGGACCATTTTCATATTATTTAATTTATTTTTTCATATGACTTTGTGTCTAATTTTTTATTTTTTTTTCATTTACTGAGGAAAAAGTGAGTGGTACTTGCCCATGCAAATGTCACCACTATAATGTCAAGAGTGATGTAAGTTGCTAAGGAGTTGCTAGGATGTTGTGTGTGGTTGTTAATGTGTTGCTATGGTGTTCTGGGTGGTTACTAGGGTTTTCTGAGTGGTTGCTAGGGCACTGGTAGTTTGTTTATGGGGTGTTCTGGGTGGTTGCTGGTTGTTAAAGGTGAACTAAGTAACTTTTTTACCTTAACCGAACAGCTTTGGAGTCATTGTAATGTTTAAATTACTGATTTTGTGTTGAATGGTGGTCGTCTCGCACCCCCCTGGTGCCTGTGAGCGGAAAAAACTCATTTGTAACTTTGAGCCGGTGGGCCACCGGCCGCAGCATCAGGGAGTGTCGCGTGATATCAGGTCTCGCGATGTAACGAATTGCTTTACGGCAAAAAAGATCTGATAAAATAAACATCAAACAGAAATAACCCGGCGCACATACAATACAGACTGCCGACAGTTAAACAGGGCGCGCGCAGCTCTTAAAGGGGCCACACCTTATTTCAACTCGTTACAGCTTCCATCCTACTGAACAGGTACCGGTGTACAGGGGGAGGGGATCAGGCCGTGAGTGCAGAGCCATCTCTGCGTGAGTGCTGTTTACGACAGTACAAGTACTCCACAGCAACTCTAGGGGTCGCTGTTTGACAAAAACGGAATTCCTGCATAGTGCACCTTTAAGCAGTTGCTAGAATGTTCTGTGTGGTTGCTAAGGTGTCGTTAGGATGTTCTGGGTGGTTGCTAGGTTTTTCTGCTTGGGCACTGGTCATTGGTTTCTAAGGTGTTCTGGGTGGTTGACAAGATGTTTTGTGTGGTTGCTAGGGTGTTCTTGGTGGTTACTATGGTTTTTCCTGTGTGATTGCTAAGGCACTTGTAGTTGATTTCTGGGGTGTTCTGGGTGTTTGCTTGTTTGCTTGTTGCTAGGATGGTCTATGTGGTTTCTAGGGTGTTCTGGGTGGTTGCTGGGGTGTTTCTAGGGTGTTCTGGGTGGTTGTTGGCATGTTATTCAGCAGTTGCTGAGAGGTTGTTATGGAATTCCTAGACTTGGTTAATAGGCGGATGCTAGGTCTTTCTGGGTTGCTAGGCAGTTGCCAATGCGTTTTTGGTGGATGCTAAGGCATTGATTAGCAGTTGCTTAGCATGTGCAAGTTTGTTCTGGGTTGTTGTGAGGGCATTGTTTGGCGGTTGCTATGTTGTTCTGGGTGGTTTCTTGGTGGATACTAGGTTTTTCTGAGTAGTTGACAGGGCCTGACGAAGTGGTTGTTAGGATGTTCTGTGTGGTTGCTAGGGTATGCTACTTGGATACTATGGAGACAGTTCCTGGTGGTTGCCAAAGCATTGATTAGCAGCTACTTAAAGGCTGCATGGGTGTTCTGGGTTGTTGTTAGGGCATTGCCCTGGTGGTTGCTAGGTTATTCTTGGTGGTTGCTAGGTTTTTTTGGATCGTTGCTAAGGTATTGCTATGCAGTTGCTAGGGTGTTGGGGGAAGTTGCTTACAGGTCAAAAGCAGGGGCGGTTTCTTCATTAGGGCGATTGGGCGACGCACCACCAAAGTGTGAAAGTGATTTTTTTCAATCACATTCACAATCTCATTCAACAACAGAGTTACGCTAGCCGTCACTATAGTCTAATCAGCGTCATGTCACGTTCTGTGGAGTACCGCCTCTTTTTGGGCGATTTCACTCTGGCTGAGAATCGCCCCGAGTGTCCCCATAGACTTCCATTCAAAGATGTTTTTTTTCGAACTGGAGGCACTGCAATGCATTCTCTATGGGTTCCGGGAGGGCTCGCACTAACGTGCTTACGTCATCATACGTATCCTTAACTTGTGCAGCGATTGGTGGGAACAAACATACACTATTAAATATCTTTAAGATTAAGTGACAAATAATATTTAAAAACAATTTGAATTTGAATAACAAGAAAAAATGAAACACTACAATAATATCTTTATCAAATGTGATTAAAAAAAAATAAAAATAAAAAAGAATGAGAGCGAGAGCTTGAGAAACTGTTGGGATAGGGATCTCGCGACTCGCGCGTTGAGGCCAGCTGAACTTGAACAACGTCATGGCAAACGCAGTCATAACGCAGTCATTTATCGTGTCATTAAAATAAATACCAGTCAGCCCGTCGTAGTAATCAGCATACATTGAGCAGGAGCAAGTAGCAACAGGAACAACAAAATCTAGGCGGGCCTTGGGAGAAGAAGACAAGCGGAGGCTGTCTAAAGAGGTATTGCTGAACATTTTAATACTCGAGTGTTGAAAAATCTCACTTTGTTTTTACAATCAGTTGAGGAAAGGATGGTAGCAGTCTTTTTTACTCCTAGCATTTTACTTTGAAATTTGTACATTTCCATTCGAACACCAACACAATCTTGTATGTCCAAAACTTTTACTTTTCAGGAAACGAAAGAAAACCTTTTTTTCCCCCAAAATTATTTCCAAGCTCTTTTAATGCTTTCCATTGGTAAAATATTTGTAAAACACATTTACAGATGTAAAGGGTGACCAATAGCATTAATTTTTGAAAAAATAGGGAGATAATACAATATGGATTCTGCCTGATACATTGTTGCTGTCGGGATGGAAACCTTGTATCTCTATATTTATATTATAATAAATAAATGATTTTATAACTAAAATAAATGTATTTATTTTGTCAGGTCTGCGACACAATCTTAAAGTAGTGAAGTTGCCTTTACATGCTTAAGCTGTTAATTTATCCATTGCATGGGTGGACCTTATCCTTATCAATCATCCAAACATTTGCCCCCCCTGAGAGATTTTGCAGGAGCCGCCACTGGTCAAAAGTCTCAGAATGATATGTATTCTTTGGGATTATGCCACCAATACATTACTTAGAAAAGCAATACATCTATAGCCACATGATTTGAGGTATCATTCATATCCATAACACAAATGGTGTTATGCACTGCAGTTCAATACTCGGACTCATATGTAAGAAATAATAATAGTCGTTTTCTCTAGCAAATACCACTAATTTTATAAATAAATGTGTTGTTGGCCCATATCAAAAGATCCCAAAATGTCTTTCTTAATTTGGCCAACAGCTTAACATTTGATGTTTGGTTCTATATGTAAGCATGAAGATCATCTATGCAGAAGGACTCTTGTTCATGTCAGCTTCTCTGGTTTCCTCTGCCTTTCATTCCTTAATCCTCAGAAGACATGGGAAGTGTAACTCCCCTTCCGGACAGTCATTATAGAGCCTGAAGGAGATACCGAAGTTGTTAAATTTAGATGTTGTGAAAGATAAATGTTCATGCATGTTAGTTAATTTTTTTCTATAACAGAAATGTTATCATGACTGCTTTGTTTGCTCACTTTGTTTAGTTGCTTTCACTGTAATTCTGCTACAAAACACATTTTGCATTAGAAAACTCCTGTATTTTTACGCATTATTGAAACAAAGCCAAATAACACTATGCCCTTTTCTCTGAACTGTGTATTTTTTAGTTATTGCTCCCTGTTTGGGAAAGGACAGTGATCCACAGCTAAAGTCACATCCCAAGGGTCGACCAATTTAGATAAACATGCATCTGATGCCAGCACTATTACTCCAGCATGGATGGATGTGTCATGAAACCAATGGGTCTTTTACAAGATCACCAGAGAGTTGATAAACCATCAGAGACCCAGAGTGGAAAAAAGAACAACAAGACATAAACAAGGAACTCCGGATTTCCTTATCATCCCCGGTGCTTGTCTGTGTCTTTATATGCTATTTATATGCTATTTCTTCAAATATAAACTGTTTGATTTGTATTAGTTGGATTGGAGAAAGCTGGATATTAAAGGGTCTCAGATAACACTTTCTCATCTCTACCCAGCCTGTCACTATAACTTTGCACTTTTGTGGACTAATCCAAAATGATCCTCATATAAACAGTGTTTAATAAGAGCTGAACAAAGCCAAATATCAGTTCACACTGTCAGAAACTTTTTTTCTAGTGGGAAAAGTATGAGAAAACCATTTCAGTCTGTCTCAACGAGTTGATGCTGCATGGGCAATATTTTCATATAAAATCTTCTAGATATTTGTTTTCCAAAATACAAACTATCGTTTAATGATATCCAACATTTCCAAACTGTGTTTGTGGCTATGAATGTTTACAGGCCTCCAAGGTATTTATGCTATAAAATTAAATTTTATCCATAGTTCTTTGGGGCTTATTTCTATTGTAAACTGATTTAATCCATCATGTCACCACAAACCTCATTAAATAAGCAAAACATTTCGTCCAAGTTTTTTTGTGATGTGAACGATAACAGGAAGTGACATAATAGGGGTCTGTCATAAACATAAGATGAAATGGGGAAAAAAAGGAATACCTATTTGCATTAAAGTCTACAATTGTTTGCATTATTTCAACTTTTTTCCCAACCCGTGTTTTCACTGTTATACGGTATTACACATCTTCTGAAATATTACAATCTCCAGATCAAAACACAGGTGAAAGAATAGTAGAAACAAGCAATAGAAGCATTGCTTATGCACACATTAAGCTAATGTGATCATCAAACACTAAACAGCATATAAATCAAATGAAATGTCGACCCGGAACGAATTATATATGACTGTGAATCTTCGGGGGTGTTGATGGACTCTATCTACTCCATCTATGAATTGATCATCGTTCTGAATCTGAATCCCATCCGGACGAAGTCGTATTATTAAACTTACTCACAACACAAGTGTTGATAAAAAAAGAATGCATGAAGCTTGAATAAACAATTTTTTTTCTTTTCTATCTTTTAATATATATTATATGTTCAGATATTGATTCAACAAAATATTCTGGGGACAATGAAAGTTTTGTGAAAATGCTCAAAAATACTGGCGCTGGCTGGCAACTTAAAAAAAAAACACTGGTGGGGAAAGAGTTAACGACAGGTAAGCTAATTTACTCAAGACTGCAATAGTTTTATTAGCATTGCATTGTGATTATGATTTTTTTTTGTTGCATTACAATATGGGGGTTGAATATCGATATGCAAGAAACCTTTATTGAAAACTCAAGAACAGCTTTGTGCTATTCAATACAATTACAAGAGAGAGCAGAAATAGTGCAAGACAACTGCGTATTATAAGACTGGGGTTATTTTAGGGAATCATCACATTATGTTTGACCACTTGTGTAAGTATTTTGTCATTTGAAATATACAGACTGGACCAGGTGCTCGGGCATTAATAGTGCCCTAAAAATACTCTGAGAAGCTTGTAAGGAGGAGAAGGACAGACAGAAGGATAACAGCGAGAGAAGTCGGTCCGCTCAATATCCCAAAGAAACACACTGAAGCTCCTTTTGCATCTATCATGGGATCCATAAAGCCACAGCCGAGTCTGTTGATGACATTTTAAGCCCATGCAGAGTTTTTGTTAATTCAGATAGTGAAGAAGTGTTGAAACAAACGGCATGAGTTCTTATTGAGTTATCTTAGTTATTATGAGATAATGTTATCAGTCAGAAATACGAGAATCCGAGTTGTTCTGTCATCAGTGACTCTTGGTCCAACACTTTTCTGTGAGGTTGATGGACCTTTCATCCCGAATAGCATACAGTATTAAAGGGCCAATACCCCTGGAATAACCTCCGGTCATCGGGGTCAAAAAATGCCACAGAAATGAAAAATAGCATTAAATGTCTCAATAAATTATTTTTAATTACCAAAAAAATACTATAACAAATTCTTTTTTTTTTTCATTTAGTTTATATTTAAGTCAAGTCACCTTTATCTATATAGCGCTTTTATAATACTGATTGTTTCAAAGCAGCTTTAGAGATAACAGGAAAATAATGCAACAAAATTTGTTAGAAGAAAATAGCGTCATAGTTTACCTTAAGTAAGTTTAGTGATGGTTCATTTGTGTTGTAAAAAAGTTATTAATTTAGTTTATATATATATATATATATAGGCCTATATATATATATATATATATATATATATATATATATATAGCCGCTGGAGAAAACAGTGATGTCATCGTTCAGCTCAGCTCAGTTCTCATATAATGTTGTCAATGTAGGCAGATCAATAATATTGTTGAATATTCAATGTCCCCAACTAGCAAGACAAAAGACAAAGGCGAAAATTTACCATTTGATGTATTTCTTAAAACTCTCTTCCAAGCCTATTTTAATGAACTGGTCAAAGTGTATATAGGCCTACAGTAGGCCTATACTAAATTAAAGATGGAGATGGATTTTTTTTTTTTTTTTTGCATATACATTAGTCATACGTGATCCGATTGAGCGGTGCGTTTTGATAACAGAGAGTCACGTCAAAAAACGCGTGCGTTCTGTTCCATTCCGTTGCGCTCAGTGTGTATGAAGACATCTCAAGGAGTTCGCCTTGCCCATCACACCCCTTATATAGACATATAAACGGTCAAATGTCGAGGAGTAGCGAATCGCCACACAGATCCATAAAAAAGACAGAAGCCTGGAGAAGCAGTCCAATGCGGTTGTTTCCAAAAAAGTATTGAATGTCCAGAGGAATTCAGTAACCCCTCCCGTGAAAGTACGTATTTGAGAGCGCGCACAGGAGCGGGCGCTCGCACTCCAGCACTGCGTTCAGTCCCAAGCGCTTCTGACCGGCACTCCTCTGTGGACATTTATCCGTCTCAGCTCAACAGCCCATAATAAGCAGCCATGGATGCCATTAAGAAGAAGATGCAAATGCTCAAGCTCGACAAGGAGAATGCCTTGGACAGAGCTGAGCAGGCTGAGGGGGACAAAAAGGCAGCGGAGGACAGGAGCAAACAGGTCTGCGGTTTTAATGAGGACTTTAAAAAGTTATCCATAACGCGCACGCGTCGGTCTCGCGCGCTACTTGATCAACGGATTATTACTGCGCCTGAGTGGATTAGTAACGGGAAAAGTGTAAACTTTTCATTGTCAGTTAAAACAATATCTATTTATATCTATCTGTTGCTGTAATAATACTGTAATAATTTATATTTTGTCATTCATCTAATGCAGGAAAATGTAGGCCATATGCAGCCATTCATTAATTAACCCTCAATGTTATATTGAGATAGACTGTCTTTTGTTTCCCGAGTAGGATAAATAATAAGCCCATGTCTGTGATTTCTACTCGAATTTATTTGGCTTTCAATGTTTCAACAATATTGTCATTATTAGTATGCTACCCTACTATTAGCCTACATTCAAAATTTGTAACTATACAAGGTTTAACCTTGAGATCACTTACACTTAAGCTTTCGCTATTTTTAACAGTGTAGCCTAGTAGCCTAATGTCTCCCCTTAAAATATTCCTCTGATCAAACCTAAACTCTTCTGGCATATATTACAGACACTATAACTCTCAGTGGTCTTACAAAAAGTAGTCTATATTTTGCTATAAGAGACCAGAAACGCATCATGACGAAGGGTTAAATAGCATGTTTAGTATCCAAAGTAGACATATTTAGTGTTTTAATAACATTTGTAAAAAACGTTTACCTTTTCTGTTGTGAAAACTGTCATTTATGCATGTGTAGTTAGAAGACGAGCTAATTCAGTTGGAAAAGAGGTTGCGCGTAAGCGAGGACGAGCGTGATAAAGTGCTTGAGGAGTACCAGGGTGTCGAAGAGAAGCTCCTGACCGCCGACGAGGTCGCCACCAAGGTATTTCCACGTGTGTCCCTGTCTGAATCTCCCTAACTTTTCCTTCTTTCCGTCTCTTTCTCTGCCTCCACACTGCGCGCGCACTCTGCTTCCCGCTCTTCACTGCTGTCAATCACTCACTCGAACACGCGCAGCTTGAGGATGACCTCCTAGCACTGCAGAAGAAGCTCAAGGGCACTGAGGATGAGCTCGACAAATATTCCGAGGCTCTTAAAGATGCCCAGGAGAAACTGGAGCTGGCTGAGAAGAAAGCCGCAGATGTGAGTATATCCAGCTTCATCACCGCCTTCCTCACGCATCTTTTCCTGACACTTTTGGCATGACACTTTTTTTAGGCCTATAGCTAGTCTGTGATAGGCTATATCATATTTGAAGATGGTTGTGGATATTGTTTTCGGACCCAGGTTGCACTTAGGAAACTTCTCAATTAGGCCTATTTGAGTAACACTTTCCTCACACGTGATTTCTTGAGATAAATAAACAATAAAGTGACGTCACGCCACATGTTTTGGGCTCATGCACTGTATGTGTGACATCATTTCGTGATTAGTTATCTATAAGGGCAGAGAGTCGCCTTTGGCATGGTGATATAAACACAATCTGCATACCTCTGACCAAACATGGAGTGTTAGGGTAAGCAAACATTAACATAAGATTCGCGATATAAATTACAAGACCTGCATTCCAAGACAGAAGAGAGAGAGAGGGAGAGAGAGAGCAGCCCGGCTGTTATATTTAGCCCAGTGCTTTATATGGTCAAGACTCAGCTCGAGCTCAACTCCTTTGGCTCTGCCCTCCTCGACAAAGACTGAACGACTGGAATACTGTCTTTTTAAACGGCCATTCATTAAGTGCCCAAACTAAACTGTACTGCGAGTATTGCATGAGTGGATAATCCAAAGTCTTGTGAAGTATTTGCATAGCTTTGCATGATACAAGGTCTCCGAACATCTAGCTTCAAAAAATAGTTTACCTGAGTCGTTTTGTTCCGGTGATTCGACATCCGTTGTTAAACAATGAAGAGAGTTATCTCGAATAAAATTAAACGCATTAAAATAAGTTATCTGTAAGTAGCAAAATCGTGAAAAAAAAATTTCACTCGGGTTTGTTGTGTGAAAAATAATAGATATTTGACCTGTGGTCTTGGATAGTGCTCTCTAGGACTCCTCCTCGTGTCCAATGACAGAAATACAGTAAGGGTGCGATATTTGGTTGTAAATTAAAATTAAAATATTACAATATTTTTAAACACACACACACACACACACACATATATATATATATATATATATATATATATATATATATATATATATATATATATATATATATATATATCGATTAATTGCATCTAACATAAAAGTTTGTGTTTATAATGTATGTAGCCTATATATTATATGTGTGTGTGTGTGTGTGTGTGTGTGTGTGTGTGTGTGTGTGTGTGTGTGTGTGTGTACATATTTACATAATATATATACACACACACACACATATATATATATATATATATATATATATATATACATACAGACACACACATAAACTAACTTTTATGTTAAATGCAATTAATCGTGATTAGTCGATTTGACAGCACTAATTATATATATATATATATATATATATATATATATATATATATATATATATATATATATATATATATATATATATATATATACATACATGACAAAGACCATTTATTATAACAAATTCATGTAATATTAGTAAATAATATAACCATAATAATATAAAGTATATAGCTAAGTAAAATATTATTTTGTCACTTAACAATCTATTACAATATCAAATTGTTTAGAAAAGAATACAACAGCAAAGTCAGATCAGGTCGATGCTGTATTTATCCCTATAGAGGGCGCAACAGGACAGAACAAATAGACTGGAGGCCCGGGGACGGCGCACTCCCTCACAGTGAATCCATTCCATATTTAGCAGCTCAGTTTCAGCAGCAGCAGCAGCATCCCAGTCCGTGTCCATCAGGCCACTGATTAACGCGTTCATTCAGGTGTGCAGCAGGTAGTGCATATCCTCCAAATGACTTTACAATAACCTACGATTTTAACGAATTAATATTTAAAAAAGTTTTAACACATTAAACATGCATTACATTTCACCTCTCGTATGGCTCACATGGAAATAACTGTTTGATGTAAAGCGGCAGATAAGCCCTAGTTTGTGGTAATGACGTCGTTTGGGGCTCGCCTATGAAAACATGGTTACTTCCGGTGTGATCTGTAAACGTTGCTCCGCGCACACACACATACACAGATCAGGGGCTGCAGCGTCTCTGAGCTGTGCTCTTAAGGAAACGCGGTACAATACGAGGCTTTTAGGGGTTATTTAAAATTATAATGGCGGCTACATCGCTGGAAGCAGTTAAAAGGAAAATAAAGCTGTTGCAAGAGCAAGCAGACGGAGCTGAAGAGAAAGCGGAAAAACTGCAGAGGGACTTGGCGCTCGAGAGGAAAGCCAGAGAAACAGTAAGAATGTCACATTATATAAAGTGTGAACTGCATGTGTTGAAATGCGACTCGCTACAGTGTAGCGTCACGCGCATTCCGACGAGAATCTGTTCATTAACCGGTCGCGCATAGAATATGCGGATATGATGTGATGTGCGCGTTAACGTAGCGGAATTTCTCAGACGGCCCTCTACGCGCTGTTTGTCTGCCCGTTAAACGGCGAGATGTAGATTATATCACGCCCGGTTTTTATATATGTAATTTAAGAGCTCCGACTTAATGACAAGCAGGAGACGCGAATCAAATACTTGCCGGTGTGATTATAAACTGACGCATCTAAATGGAGTTTAAAGGTGCTGAATAACGATGTCCGACTCGTATTCGAACGAGTCGCAATTTTGAGTCGGATCTTGTTTATGAATCAGTTGAACCGGTCCACAAATTTCGTCGGAATTGATTCACGAAACGGACTTAAAATCTACGACTGTTTTTCTGATCAACAATTCACTGACTCACTGCGAGATCTGTCTCTTTTGGACCGGTCCGACACAAAGCGAAATAATGACCAGGAAACATTTCGTTTAAACGTGATCGATTCCCAGCAGTGGGCCAACTGATGAGTGAACTCCTAACATCTGATGTGAATTAACGTTGCCATCATGCAAAAAACACAATCAAATGTATTTATAAGTAGCTGTTTTCTAAATAGCAAAAACGTTAAGACCAAAGAGAAAATTCATTTTTAGAATGCATTTGTAGGTTTGTTTAATGATTGCAAATTATATTGATGCTATAAATTGACTGATTAAATGATTCATGATTCATGGCTGCAATAAACTGAACAGAGACTTGTTAATAAAAGTTCAAATTAATTAAACGTTTTTGAGTCGGTTCTTTGAATAGAGTCGCTCGAAAGAATCGAGTCGTGGGAGTGAGTCGGACTTCTTGAAACAAGACGTTTAAACAACAGAGACAATATTGTTTTCACCCAAAACTTTACCGACATCCCTGTACAAGACTGTTTTTGTCTCTTGTTGACTGTTGTAATTGGAGAGTGTGGGGTTATTATAATCCAGTTAGTTGCACTTCTCTGAATAGGTCCTTGTTTGATGACCATTTATATTGGACCAGATGCTCTGAGTGCAATAATTTCAGGCTAATGCCAACAGCAGTTTAGTAGTGGTCCTGGGACTGTTTATGTAGTGGTTTTATCGTAATGAACTGGCAGTGTTGCTGCCTCAGGCTTCGTGTGGACATCTGATAAAGCATTTGAGCAGTTTCCCTTATATGGCCAGTTTGCATTGTCACATACAGTGGGACTCACCTTAACTGTGCAGAAACAAACAGTGACAGCTCTAGTTTCTTGTAGAAACATGACTTTAGTCATCATTAGACTCAATCTTACATAAACAAGCATGTTTGGGACTCTGGGCCCTAGAAGGAAATGTAGAAGTTCAGTGGCTGTCAAGGTTATCTGAGTTGCTTTCCAGTTTTTCATATCTCAGCTGACAATATAACATGTACTTTGCCCTATGTAGCTCCCTATAGTACGCCTTTGTCTATCACTGGGCTGGGACTATAAGGGACAGTTCACCCAAAAATGAAAATGCTGTCATTTACTCACCCTTAAGTTGTTCCAAATCCAAACCTGTATGAGTTTCTTTCTTCTGTTGAACACAAAGGAAGATATTTAGAAGAATATGGGTAACCAAACAGTTGGACCCCATTGACATCCATAGTAGTATGGAAAATATACTATGGAAGTCAATGGGGTTCATCAACTGTTTGCTTAGACATTTTTCTAAATATCATCTTTTCCATACTTTTCTACTATATAGTAGAAAGTCATACAGGTTTGGAACAACTTGAGGGTGAGTAAATGATGACAGCACTATCCCATTAGGCAGAGGTGATTTGTTATTCATGCTATAAAAACATAAATGCAGCTTTGTGTTTTGATGTTGTAACAAGACAAAAGATAAATTTGCCATAACTCTTATAGCCCAAATTTTACATCTGATGTAAAGTAGAGACTCAACACATAGGCTAAGTTTGTCTAAAATGTCGACAACAACAACAAAAAAGATCATAATTATTAATGTGGCAGATGAGTTTGATTAGGGCTGGGTTTCACCACAGGTTTTCAGATTCAGTTTGATTCAATTCTGATTCCGTTTGATTCAATTCTGATTCATTTAGGAATATATCAATTACTGTATTACCAAAATGATACTTTTTTTTACTTAATGGTAAATGTCAGACTAATTCAAACCGGTAATTTGTCTTTGAACTCTTCATTAAAACAACTGACACATCAATCATTTTAGGAATTGGTTTCAATGCATAATATACGTGGAGCATAAAATTATCTATCTTTTCTATGTATGAATTGTACAGCCAGTTATACTTTATTATTAAAATTTAGCATCGTCAGAATAGAACCGCAATCCAATTTTGCTTTACAGCCACCGGGAACCCACAAGCTTCATAAAGCAGCATTGAGTTTCACTGCAGTCAGCAAAATGATGTTTGTATGTAATGATCCAGCTTCTGTATTTGCCAGGTAGCAGAGCAGCCTGTAGTTCTCCACTGGTCGTGTCTGTGTGGCCTTAGACAGTGTAATCCGTGTAGGTCCGTTGGGACTCCCTCCCTCAGCCTGTTAACTTTGTCCCAGAGGCTCGGTAATGATCTGATGGCCTAGTCCTGTCTCATCCATTAGCATTGCTGCAATTACGTGTTATATGGTGTGTGTGTGTGACCACAGCAGAAGGAATCGCTCTGTCTCAGTAGGTCTTAATGGAAGCTAGTGAGCGTAGAGCAGTTTATAGCCAAAATACACCATCACCAAAACCTACTGGATAGTTACAAATACAAGCTTGACCATTCTTTACGCTGAATGGGAGCTGTCAGCATTTTTTGGGTTTGGGTGTCGCAGTCTATGTGACGTGTGTGTGAACATCTGTGGGTTTTATCTGATCTTGAGCATTTATAGCAGTTCATCTGTGCTCTTCAAGGCTGAGAGTGATGTGGCGTCCCTGAACAGACGTATCCAGCTGGTTGAGGAGGAGTTGGACCGCGCACAGGAGCGTTTGGCCACTGCCCTGCAGAAGCTGGAGGAGGCCGAGAAGGCTGCCGATGAGAGCGAGAGGTTAGTACAGCACTCCCACACTCGCTTTACAGAAACCACGAAAACGTGCAGTGAAATACTATAGATGAAATGCGGTTGATGTCAAATATTTGCAAGGTTATTTTCAGTGTTGTGCCTGAACGCGTTCAATGAACGCTAGTTCATATTTTGGGCAAACGTGAACTGAACGTACTGAATTACTGCCTGATGAATGTTACTGTGAACTCGTTCATTCTGGTGTCTGTGAACGCACGCTCTCTCAGTTTAACTTCGTTCAATAGGGTGCCAGATTTCTATAGAGCCTTCCAGGTGAAAACCCGGCTAAAACACACCGTAAACAGGCCTTAACATGTAGAGGAAAAACACCCAATCTGGCAACACAAGCCACCAGTGTCGCACCGCGGCCGCCGCATGCGTCATCAAGACAAAAAAGCAGCTTGTATTCGACAAAGCAGCGAGCGAGGAGGCGTCGTATGATTATTTAAACGAGTTTTATGACAAGGTCGGTGAGAATGGGAAAAATCTTACATTTCTGTGCAAACTTTGCCCGTCGATAAAATAATTGCTGTCTGTGGTTGTATATGGGCTGTGGCAATAATAAAATAAAATAAAACATGAACTAGTTAATTTTTTGAAGTATGAACTGAACTAGTTCATTTTAAAATTTGTGAACTGAACTTTGAACTAGTTCATGTAGAAAATGAACTTTCCCAACACTGGTTATAGAATCTCATTTGAATCTGTTTTAAGTGAGTGAGTCATTCTTATTTGTTTTTCATTGAAGTGTCTCCTTTCTGAAACACTTGACTTCTTTCTTGCCTACGAAGGCTGAATGTTGCTTAACATTATGTAGCACAAGTGTGAGCTGAGGACTGTTTAATTGGTTGCACCAACTGGACGAATATGCTGTTTTACTTTGAGTCTGAACATCTTGATGAACGCGGAATCTCATTTGTGAGGAAACCAGATGAACGCCGTATCTTGTTTGAGAACTGAACCGAATGAACGTTTTCGAGCGAACCAAATGAACGCATTATCTCATTCGTGAATGAACCAAACTTAATAAATGGATCACTCATTCTGGATCGATGAATGAATCATTGAACACATCCAGCAGAGTCTCGTTTGTGAACGAACCGAATGAACGCTATATCTTGTTTGTGATCGAACCGAACAGAATGAGCACCGTATCTCATTTGTGAGCGAATGAATGAACACTATTGCTGCGTCCAAAATCCCATACTCCTGCATACAAAAAGTTTGTATTATATCATATGAATGTGTGTAGTATGAATGTAATCTGGATACTACAATGTACTGACATACCGACATCAGTTGTCACTTCACTGCCGTTCCTGTGGCCTCATAGGATCAGACTGATCTCATAAAATTGCGTGTGTATGACACGCCAATTCGTATTTCCATTTTTGGCGTGCTATCAACACGCACAATCGCTTTTCAGCGTGTTTATGAACGCAGTTGACTTAACGTTATTACTGTATATATAAATATATGACCTACCTCCACCCCGTCCCTAAACCTACCCGTCACTGGGGTTAATAGCATTTATGAGTCTTCCCCTACCATCCTAGGGAAAAAAAAATATCGCTCCCCAGATGTAGATCTACATTTTGCTTCGTTTCGCTCGGAAATTTAATGGCGTGTACATATACGCGGAATCACTTGGACATTAATGGCGTAGACATACACGCATACACGCGGATATCTCAAAATGCGTATAGATAACACGCCACTTGACTTAAAAGTGGCGTGTCTGTTTACGCAAAAGTCATGATGTCATGTTGATAGGATAGTAAACTGTCCATCGGATGCACACTTCAGAATCTCACTGGAAGTAGTAGGTCATCCAGGTACTTTTTGCCTACACTTTTATAAGTACTGGACTAGTGTTGTCACGGTACCAAAATATCAGTATTCGGTACCAATACCAGTGAAAATCCACGGTTCTCGGTACCAATTTCGGTACCAAAGCATAATTTAGATTAAATTTACACATATTAAAGTTAGAGCTGTGTTGAAAAAATCGATTCACCAATTCTGAATCGATTTTCATATAAATTTCTAAAGATCGATCCGTAACTCAGAGGATCGATTTAATAATAGGCTTACATTTTCCCTGTGAACTTTAACTTGCTGCGACTGGGAGATCCCTATGCGCATTGAACGGCTTTCACTCAGCGCGCACATTGTTACGACAACGGACTTTGAGTGAGTCACTAAACCGTTCATTCAACGAACACGTTCAGAAAAGCTGATTCATTAAAAGAGATAATGAAAAAAGGTGTTAATTATTTTTAACTTTGAGTTCCACTTTTCAAGGCTCAGCTAAGCAGCAATGCGTCGCATGGGTAACGCTGAAAATGCTTCATTAAAGACCAATATGTCATTGATTCAATGCGTGACTCGCTGAGTTTATTTCCCCACGGCTTCCTCGCGCTGTGGGAAGCTGACCAGCGCTGCTACTGACGCGCATTTCCGTGACGTGAACGTTAAAAGGACTATACGACAAATATTTCGCTTTCGTTTTACACGGCAACCTTTCCACGAATATGACTTCAAAGACAGACGCAGGTATTCGCACGCGCTCTGCCGATCTCTCTCATTCACTGTCTGTGGGAAGCCGTACGGCTACAAATCACCATGATAAACAGTCTTGTTATCATTATGAACTTGTTCAACATTCAATACACATGCATGAAGTTCAAAACAAGAAGGGTATAAAAAACCGTGAATATTGCTGCGGTTACTTGCAATCCTCTGCGGTTGACTTGTCAGTGTGTGGTACTACAAGATTGCGGATATCGCGTCAGCCCTACTACTGCTGCTGATATACTGCGTCCTCTGTCGTCTACACCAGTGCAAGTTTGTGAAAGCAGTTGTATCAACACTCTGGAAGGGGGATTGTTCTTTACAACCATCCATAGTTGAATGTCTATAATAATAGTATCAATATGTTGCATACAGTCCTTAAGGTAACAGCTGAAAAAAAATGCTTTTTTCAAAAACACTGATCTAAATCTCGAAGATCAGATCGGATCGGATCGAATCGAATGATGATAATCGATTCAAGATCTTGAGAATCGGAATCGAATCGATTCTTGAAATTTGAATCGAAACCCAGCCCTAATTAAAGTGTATATCACGGTTACAAAGATGGAAACTGTAGTATTAAAAACAATTTACAATAAGATTCTATTTGTTAGATAACATTAGATAAAATTACCTAACAATAAACAACAGTTATATACTGTAGCAATTATTCTCCATGGGGTTAACTTAAAAATGTACTAATATATTTTTAAAATCAAAAGTTTTATCTGTTAACATTATTTAATGCACAATGAATGAAGTGAACAAACATGAACAATCAAGTGTTTGTATTAAATAACATTCACAAACATTAATTAATGTTGTAAAAATATATTGTTCACTCAATGTGTTGATGTTGCATTAAGTAATATTAATGAATGGTGTCTTATTGTAGTGTTACCAAACTATACAGGAGATAAAACATGTTTTATTTGACTTAACTGTAATGTCACTCTTGCCTGTCTTCAAAGCTTGAGAACCCTGTAGCTGATTTCTAATGCAAGGGCTAGAAATCAATTAATTCTGATACTTCCTCGTCATCATGGAGAGCGCATCGCACCGCTTTCTCCTTTCCACAAGCGCTTGCTCTCCCGTGTCTCCGCTATGCAACCATGAACAGCGGCGAGCCTGGAAAGACGAGCTCGCACGTCTCTTCTATTATGAGCGCGCTTGCCGCGCGCCTACATTTGAAATTTGCACGCGCAAAAGAACGCGCTATATAAACGTGTGAACGGCCCTTTATGGCAACGTGACATTAGCCTAATTCAAAATATTTCCATATGTGGCTCTTTCCTCCTTTCTTGTCAACAAGTGGATTCAGAGCCACCGCATTAGCAGCGCCGGTCGCCGTGTCTCAGAGTGTTTTTATGAAGAGTACGCACCTCTGCATCTTTCCGACAGCGCATTAAGAACCGGATTAACCCGGTACTCGGTACCTAGAAAAGCTGGGACCGTAACCGTTTAATTTTTTTAGTACCGACTTGTACCGAAGTACAGAGTTTTTTGACAACACTATACTGGACATAGGCCACCTACTTTTGTCACATACTGTTTTTCACATTTTATACAGTAGGGAAGTATGCAATTTCGGATGCAGCCCATATCGTGCTTGTGAGTGCACTGAATGAACGCTGTATCTCGTTTGTGAACAAACTTAACTGAATGAACACACCATATTGTTTTTGGGAGCGAACCGAATGATTGCAGGATCTCTTTTGTGATTGAATGAAACCGAATGAACATGGAATCTTGTTTTTAACAGGACCAAACCGTATAAACAAGGAATCTCATTTGTAAGCCAACCAAATGAACACAGTATCTAATTTGTGAATAAAGCAAACCTAATGAATGGCTCACTCATTCTGTATCTATGGGCAAATTCCATCTATGTAGGCGAAAAACGAAAGTGAACAACTGGATCCTTTCACGAAGGGCCCTTCCACAAGGCCGTTAGCGAAAGGAACATGCGATGATCACTTTAAGGAAGTAATTTTATCATGTATGGTCATGTGACCCAGCGAATACTAGCGATTAATTTTAAAGCTAGATGGCGGGAGAGTTCGAGTTAACTTACGAACAGAGCAATTCAAGTTGTTTTGTTTGTGATATTTTACACATTTTTGTCATGTTATGTTTAAAGTTTCATAGGTAAGAAATGTTTAGTAAACGCAGGGTCCAAAGATGACACGGCAAGTTTTAAAGTTGGATGCATTTCATTTAGCGGATTTTCGCTAACAATGTATCGCTCATGTATTTCGAACTTCTTTTTACCCCTAAGCAAAGAATGAAAAAGTGCTTGCCATGAGTATATTGGGGCCTTAAAAATGACTCGTCCAAAGATTCATTCACTATATCCCTCAAACCTGCTCTGCTCTGATTGGTCAGAAGGGCCAGTCTGTTGTGATTGGTCAATCGCTTACAGCACGTCTAGGAAACCAAACACCCCTTACTATAACTAAACTTCAGCTCTGGAGGCTTCCTCAGTCCTTGGCAATTGTACACACTGTAAAGACCGCAATAATGCCGTTGATTTTATCATATCAATCTGAGTGTGAGTCCGATGATGAAACATTGGAAGAACTTTGGAGTTATTCAACCCGAACCTTCATCACAAGGACGACTCGAGCAGGACGTTTCTTAGTGATATGCTATTCAGTTTGTCATACATTGAGAAGTTGCAACTGTAAATCCTCACCATCAGTATCAACAAGTGGGTGTCCATCTACAAGCCGATGTGTATATTTCTAATTTATTGAGGTGCACGTGGGAACTGTCAATAACACCGCATACGTTAGCCGAGCACTAACGTGAATGACTGATGTAACATTATAGTTTGTATAACAAATTTTGCTCCAATCCTTTATCATGAAGCAAGATTTGCTTCATTGCATTTCCAGCAGAAAACACTATTTTGTGTTATACTCCCTAGTGTATAGTACTATTACCATAATTACGGATGGCCATGGCATATGAGCTTGTCCATACTGGCCAGCCCAGGCCTAGTATATGCAGTACAGAGCTATAGCATATGAAGGTAAAAGAGTAGCAAAACTCGAGAGCACGTAGATGTGAATTTGAGAACTTGTACAATTAATATTCGTACTTGTATGGGAACATTTACACTCACAACTCCAATGTGAAAACCTGTAAAATAAAAATCTGAAGTTGAATGCTGAGATTTGCACTCGCAGACAATAGTCACAAACCTGTATTCTGAATCTGAAGCTGCAGACAAGTAGTCACAAATGTGTAAAATGCCATTCACAGAAATACAATGACAGTCACAAACATGTCAAATATATTTGCACTTCTTCTAACATTCAAATTCGCAGTACAACCTCAAATTGGCACTTGCAACTTCTCAAATCTGTCACTGCAAGTTCAAATTTCGCGCCTTGACTTTTGCTACTCTTTTCGTGATATATGATTTGTGCATTTGTAACTCAGTGGCGAGAGAGGGGGGCGGGAGCGGGGGTGTTCAAAGGAGCCGTTTTATTGGTTGGTGCCTAGCCAATGAAATGGGACTTCTATTGTACGCGATGATGTCATGAAACCCGGCTCCTCGTGGATGTTCTGAAACGCTAACATGGCTTAATGCATTAGACTGCTTTAAAAGACATAAATGATATTATCAAACTTAGTAAACACAATAATCCATACTACAGAAAAGCAGATGAGCACAGAATATGAACGCAACACATTAACTTAAGACAGTGGTATTAAAAGACCAAACTCAGGAAACACCATAAATAAAGCATACAGAAAAGCAATTGAGCAGAATATGAACGCAACTCTTTTAATTGTACGTTAAGCATTTTCCTCTCATAGAAAACCAAGAAAACGCTTGGGGCTTAATGGACCAACAGTTATAAAAAAAAAAACAATTCGTTATACATTATTAATAAAACACAGGCAGCTGTTTTATTTGCACTGGACACAAATTTGCTTTCTTTCGTCATATTCTGTGCTCATCTATTTTTCTGTAGAATACATTATTAGTATGGTGTTTACTAAGTTTGATAATATCATTTATGTCTTTTAAAGCAGTCTAATGCATTGTCATGTTAGCGTTTCAGAACATCCACGAGGAGCCGGGTTTCATGACATCATCGCGTACAATAGAAGTCCCATTTCATTGGCTAGGTGCCAACCAATAAAACGGCTCCTTTGAACACCCCCGCTCCCCCCTCTCTCTCTCGACGCCACTGAGTTACAAGTGCACAAATCAGTTTTGCACCTCATATATCACGAAAAGAGTAGCAAAAGTCAAGGCGCGAAATTTGAACTTGCAGTGACAGATTTGAGAAGTTGCAAGTGCCAATTTGAGGTTGTACTGCGAATTTGAATGTTAGAAGAAGTGTAAATTTGTATTACAAGCTTCTGTCTGTCGTTGTATCTTTGTGAATGGCATTTTACACATTTGTGACTACTTGTCTGCAGCTTCAGATTCAGAATACAGGTTTGTGACTATTGTCTGCGAGTGCAAGTCTCAGCGTTCACGTTCAGATTTTTATTTTACAGGTTTTCACATCGGAGCTGTGAGTGTAAATGTCCACATACAAGTACGAATATTTATTGTACAAGTTCTCAAATTCACATCTACGTGCTCTCGAGTTTTGCTACTAATTTACCTTCATAATAGCATGCCATACAGTTGTGTTGTAGAGTACAAGACTATCAAGTGTGGCGTTCTGCAGGACTGTCAACCTGATTCACTTAAGCAGAACAAGTCAGTTGACTGGTGCACACCCCGTCCCTCCCCCTCTCGCAGTAACTGTGGTTGCTGTGTGCAGAGGCTCCACCACTGTGTTGCTATTGAAATGACAACATGCTGCCACTTCCTAGCCTGCACCGCACATCTGGTGCCCTGCATAAAGACTGTTTGTGTGCGCGCTGAGGGAAGTCTGTGTAATTCGCTCATCACCAGGACCACGAGCCTACATGAGTAGTTCGGAAACGTCCTAGTTGTATTTAGGCGAGTTTTATTATTGCTTTTCAGTTGTTGTACACATTGTGTGTATATACCGGTATACAGTTGTGGCCAAAATTATTTAGAACATTAAGATTTTTTTTAATGTTTTAAAAGAAGTCTCTTCTGCTCACCAAGGCTTCATTTATTTGATCCAAAATACAGCAAAAACAGTAACATTGTGAAATATTTTTACAATTTAAAATAACTGTTTTCTATTTGTAGAAATTTATGTAATTTATTCCTGTGATGGCAAAGCTGAATTTTCAGCATCATTTCTCCAGTCTTCAGTGTCACATGATCCTTCAGAAATCATTCTAATATGCCGATTTTCTGCTCAATAAACATTTATTTATTATTAAACATTTAACATTTATTATTACATTTCTGTTGAAATTAGTTGTTGCGCACATCTATAGTAGGTATGCATGTATATGTGTGTAGATAAACAAACTTCTATGGTTTATTTTTGTATTAAATTAAATGTATACATTATTTAATATATATTTTAAAAATGCCTAAAGCATATATATATATATATATATATATATATATATATATATATATATATATATATATATATAATTATTTTTTTTTATATTAATAAAACAAAACGTCATTAATATATAAAACATTTAGTATTTGTCTGTTTAACCTTGTAAAGCATAGACTGGGCTTTTTTTAAGCCATTGAAATGCTTCTGCATATAGCATAAAAATCAAGGGCAATGCAGACGGTTGTCATTGTGTGATGCTGTTTTTGGCCTAAACAACTGACGTGAGCTGTGTGCGTAGAGCCAGTGGGTTTCTGAAAAAACAGCAATTTGTAGAGGCACTAGGCTGCGTTTCCCTTCCTTTGTTTGCCCACACAGAGGCCCTCTCTGTGTCCGTCCCAGTGCGCCTGCATAGAACCACTCTGTGCCGAGACCTGGTCCAGCTCTTCCCTCCCATTCATCTCTGACAGTCACTGTTCTGACATTATGAGCAAACGTGGGTTTAGAAACCAAAAGCTCAAGAAAACTAAAACGTGTCTTCGATTCCAGAGCTTGGCTGCCGACAAGTTGGCGTCTTTGAATGTAATTTGTGGCGAGTTATCCATCCAGATTGAGTCAGAGAGATTTCTTTCTTCCTTTCACTTTATTTCTTGCTTCCTCCTTCCAGAGGCATGAAGGTCATTGAGAACAGAGCTCTGAAGGATGAGGAGAAGATGGAGATCCAGGAGATCCAGCTCAAGGAGGCCAAGCACATCGCTGAGGAGGCCGACCGCAAATACGAGGAGGCAGGTTTCCTCCGCCACCGAAACACAAAAAAAATGAAACGAATGACTTCCTGCCTTATCACATGACCGCTCACACTTAGTATGAGCAAACAGATGCTTGCAGTTCAGATGGAAAGATTTGATGTATTTTGTAATCTGCTTAAAATATGGCTTTGAGGTTTGTTTTTTTGTCTTAGTTTTTTGTTGTCTTTTTTCATGTTTTTTTTTTTGTTTAGGTTTTAGTTTTTTGTCATTTCATGTTTTTGTTTTGTCTTGTTTTCATTGTTTCTTGTGTTTTTGTCTTGTTTTAGTTTTGTCTTGATTTTTGTCTTGTGGTTTTGTTTTCAATCCCCTTTGTATTTTTGTTTTGTTTTCGTTTTGTCTTGTGGTGTTGTTTTTTTGTCTTGTTTTCATTTTTATTTTTTGTTAAATCTTTTTTGTTTAATGTGTAGAAAGTGTACTTTTCTTTCTTTAATTGGCCACAAGTACAGGCTTGTAATTGTCCCGTGATCTGGCTTGTGTGTGCAGGTGGCTCGTAAGCTGGTGATCGTCGAGGCTGAGCTGGAGCGCACGGAGGAGCGTGCCGAGCTGAATGAGGGGTACGAGGCGTTTCCCGCAGCCTCTTGCATGTCTGCTCAAACATATACACATTCATATTGATATGCATGTGCCTGACTCGCACACACAACCTATCAGATTTTATGTAAGTGTGCCTACACACAGGACACATTCAAAAGACGCTAACTAGCTAGCTAACCTGTTCACTTTTCTGAGGTAAAAGAACGCAAAGTGTAGTAATCGCTAGAGATAAAAATAAAAAAAAGATTAATATAAACATTGTTTTTTTCTGTCGTACAGTCCACGTAACTATAAGACTCACAGATAAATGTTACTTTTGTAAACGGTCAACATTTAGTGCACGCAGTGCATTTTGTCCCGCCCCCTTCTTTTTCTGATTGGTCCATTGTTTAAACTGACATGTATCATGCTGTGATGCGCTATTTTTTACTTGACATGTAACTTTGCATTCATGAATGCATCAGCGGGCCTTCAGTCCATCCATCCATCCGAATAGACCTACTTCCCTATTGTCTCGAATGTGAAAAATCAGTACATCAAATAAGTAGTATGTACAAGTATTTATAAAACGGTAGATGAAAAATACCTGGATGAGCTCCTACTTCCGCTGAAACTGAAGTGTGCACCTGACGCAGATACCGACAATTGCTCAGATGTAACACAAGAATGTGTCCTGTGTGTCAGTCCCCTCAGTGTTTTACTTCCATTTTGCTGTTGGCTAATACCTGCCTCACATTCCTGTTTTGGTTGTGTTTTATAACGTTTTATTTTTTGCATGCACCGTTAACTTGCATGTGGCCCGCGTGTGGAATGGCCTTCCCCCTGCACACACTAACAGAACCAATCGAAGATTACAGGATGAGCTTCGAGTGTTGGACCAAGCCTTTAAGTCAATAAAGGCATCAGAAGAACAGGTACTACTGCACATGACTCATTAGTTCACACATCTAACTGTCCCACCTGAATGTGTGTGCCCTCCTTGCTACCAGTGCAGCCTTGTTTGGTCCATCTTTTTGTTTTTGGTTTCACGCCCTTCTAACTTAGCAGAAATGCTGCTACTCGAACGCTTCTTGTAAGGTGTAACAGTTTGCATGCTGCCGATCGTCACATTCCTGCTGCGTTAAGGGGATTCCCCTTTCGGATTCCCCTTTGTCCTCCAACCCTGTTTTGATTGATTTTTTTGGGGTTTTTGTTTCTTTTGTTCCTCTGTTCTGGTTCCCTGATGTCAATCCATCCAACCTGCTTCTGGTTCTCCTCCTCTCAATGTACCTTTCCTCCTCTTGTTCCTCCTCCTCCTCCTCCTCCTCCTCCTCTCCTCTGCGTTCTGTGTGTAAAACACCAGCAAATGCTCTGAGCTTGAGGAAGAGTTGAAAACTGTGACCAACAACCTGAAGTCCCTGGAAGCCCAGGCTGAGAAGGTAGGTGTGCTTTTGCTGCCCCGGGCACACCATCCACCCCTCCTCCTGAACCAACCGGGATAACCAGTGTGTTATTATGTTTCACAACCCATCTTTGTCTGCGAAATGTCAATGAGCCTTTCAACAGAGGGGTTACGTCCTTTGCTGAAAACACCAGCTTAATTTTCTGATTTCTACTGCTTTGCTGCTGGTTTAGCTGGTGCATCAGCGTAGCCTCTTTTTAAGCTTGATGGTCTTTCTGAATGACCAAGAAAATCTTGTTAACAGTGAAATCTGGTTAAGCTGGTTAAGCAGCCTAGTGGAGGCACCAGCATACAGAACGCAACATATGCTCGTGACCAGCTAAAGGTCAGGGTCGTCTTCAGTGTAAAGGCCCGTTCACTCCAAGAACTATTATGACGATAACTATATTAGCATCCACACCAGCGGACGATAAGAGTCTGTTTATTATATGCACGCGCTGCAGTTTTGTCATCTGCCGCTTTAAATGCTCGAGCAGCAGGATGGATTCTGATTGGCTGTCAGTGTTTTTATCATTGGAAAAAAAATTGTTCTGAAAGTGATTCCAACGATATTGTTACTTTGTGCCGTTATCGCTAGTTCTTTTCTCTATTCTTTTATATTAGGCCGATTTTTAGTTCTTTATCATTATAGTTGTCGTCCTTTGTGTGAACGGGCTTTAAAGATGATACCATGGTCTGTCTGAATACTCGACTCTGGCTGGAAGGCGTGCAATAAAACTGTTTAATACACAGGTAGTTCCAAGTCAGTTTAATCACTGTTCTACATTAGAGGAATAGTTCACTTAAAAATGAAAATTTTCTCATAATTTGCTCACCCTCAAGTTGTTTCAAACCTGTTTCTTTCTTCTGCTGAGAACAAAAGAAGATATTTTGAAGAATGTCAGTAACCAACCAAACAGTTGATGGACCCCATTGACTTCCAGAGTGTTTTTTCCGACTATTGAAGTCAATGGGGTTACAATTGAAAATAATTTTTTTCTTAATAAATATTAATAATCAAATGTTGTTGTTAACTCGGTTAACTAAATTACTATAATTATTATTATAAATTCATTCTTTCTACAATGACAAAAAATCTGAATTGTCTTGCTGATCATGCAACCAAAGTAGATATAATTGAATATCGACTACACTGTCCATGATGATGTTATTTACAACATACAGTGTAGGCAGTCCATCCTAGAGATCAGTTATGGAAAAAAAATGATTTATGTACAGTAACAAGAAGCCTAAGTGTGTTATTGAGCAAAGCACTAATCTAGTGTTAAGTGGTCGTGTGTGCTGTTTTGTCCTAATGTTTGTCGTTCTTGTGATGTCTGCAGTACTCACAGAAAGAAGACAAATATGAGGAGGAGATCAAGGTCCTTACTGACAAACTGAAGGAGGTATGAACTTCTTTATCAAAGGCTTTTTAGTCATCCTTCTGTCCAAGGGAGGATAATATAACCATTTTTTGGTCTCCCTATTCTGTTCAGTGCATTTGAATATTTTATTTGCTAGAAATGACTCGTTGTTCAGGGCAATGTTTTTGTTTCCTGCAGGCCGAGACCCGTGCCGAGTTCTCTGAGAGGTCAGTCGCAAAGCTTGAGAAGACCATCGATGATCTTGAAGGTACGACTTTCATTCACTCATTCTCTCATATCAGTGTCATTTCAGCCCCTGGTGAATTTCCATTCATATGTGTGATTGTGAAGTATTCAGGGAGAAAACCGTTTTCGCTTCAGCCTTTTATTTCTCTGTCGTCACGCTGTTCCTCAAACCTTCTGCCCCACTGGCTTTCTTTCGGCTTCCTTATCGGTTCAGTCACACAATTAAGCATTACTTCTTTAGAAGAGACCAATCGTTGAGCAGGTCCACACACAGACTTCACATTGTTTTGTAAGATGACACCGGTGTTACAGAGGTCCAATTCCACGCAGCGTTTAAGCTTGGTTTGGCTTTTATGAGCCTGCTGTTAAAGAGTCTATTACGGTTCTACTCATTTAGATTTACACAAGCGCAGGTTCATTTTCATAGTTATACTGCTGTGTTTGCACTGCGATAATGCAACATCCAGGTCAGAGAGACATCCGTACGAACCTTAACAGGAATAGTTGATCCAGAAATGAAAAATCTCACCTTAATTTCGTTCCAAACCTGTTTGATCTCATTTTCTTCTGTGGAGCATGAATGATGTTTCACAAACAAATTCCCACAGTGCACTTTTTCCATTATGGGAACTGATGCTGTTGAACTCTCATGAGTGACAGTAAAAGCAACGTAAAAGAACACTTACGCTACCGTTCAAAAGTTTGGGGTCTTTTAGGAAAGAAAATAAATACTTATATTCAGCAAGGATTCGTTTAATAATCAAAAGTGACAGTCAAAACATTTATGATGTTATAAAAGATTTCTGTTTCAAATGAATTAACGTCTTTTGAACTTTCTATTCATCAAAGAATCCTGAAAACAAATGCATCACCATTTCCACTAAATATTCAGGACAACCGTTTTTGAAATTAATAATCAGAAATGTTTCTTGAGCAGCAAATCATCATTTGATGGATCATGACACTGAAGACTGGAGTAATGATGCTGAAATTCAGCTTTGATCACAGCAATAAATTAGAATCTAAAATATTGCCAAATAGTTTTTTTTTTAATATTATTATTTATCAATATTAGTGTTTTATTGTGTTTTTGATCAAGTAAATGCAGCCTTGGTGAGCATAAGAGACATTCAAAAATGTACCGACCCCAAACTTTTGAACTGTAGTGTACGTATTATTCATTATTGGTGTGTGGTCACACACAGTCTTGGCCATAAGCATCAGGAAATACTGTAAAGTAGTGTATATGACTTAAGTGCACTACATAATGTGTCCTGTGGTGGTACAAGACATGGAGGTTTGACATCAATGACAGGAAGCCAATAACGCCTGAAATGACATCTAACCGAACCATATTTGAGGTTTGTGAACCGTGCGTGCTGGAAACTAGCATTCTGGGCATTTTGCAAATGTCTGTTTTCCACTGATGAAAAAGTCATACATGTTTTGATTGACATGACGGTGAGAAAATAATGACGGAATGTTAATTTTCGCGTGAACTATTCGTTTAACTCGTTGACGGGTATTTCACCATGGCTCTGACGAAATTTGTTATGTCTTCCTTGTTTCAGTTCCTTTCCATTCATTCGTTAACTTTATTTTCTGTTTTCCCTCCACTATATCTCTTCACGTCACTCTCTCGCTGTCTGTCACTCCGTTAATTGGGGCCTGTCTTGCCGCTGGACTGGATGCTTCACTCCTGCACCTGCTTTTATACCCCTTCCACTTCTTCCTCTGTCTCCCTCCATCAAACACACCATCCCGTATCCCGATAGATGAGTTATATTCCCAGAAACTCAAGTACAAAGCCATCAGCGAGGAGCTGGACCACGCTCTCAACGACATGACTTCAATGTAATTCACCTGCGGTCTCTGCCTGTGCCTATGCCCCTCCCCTATTACCCATAACCCCCCTCTCTAAATAAGGTCTTGTACCTTCAGTTCACACACTTCTGTTTAAAAACTCTGCTATCTCTGTAACTCTACAAGATATGTGGTCTGTTATTTTAGGTATTTGATGTCAAGTCATTTGCTTATTGCAAATTGTTGGGGCCATTGCTTGTAGAGTCAGTGCATAGGAGTTTTGTGTTTTGAATTTATAACTATTGTATCACTTTATTCAAAATAATCTTGTGAGAAAACAAAAACAACACTTAACTTTTCTTTTCAGTACTAAGGCTGGGCAATATAGCTTTAAAAGTTGATATATTTATGTTGTGTTATAAATATTTAAATATTTAACTTTTGTAGAATTTTTTATTAAATTACAAATTATATAGAAATATTTAACATTTAAAACAATGATTGTTTTTCACTGAAGAAATGCACAGAATATTTATTCATTTTTTTATATATCAATATAACAAGCATATTATGTTTTTATCAAGACACTACCGTTTAAATGTTTGGGGGCATGACGAATTTATTTTGAATATTAATTATTTTATACAGCAAGGACGGGTTCAGTTGTTCATAACTTCATAATATAACACATTTTCTGTTTTTGAATTTAAATGAATTTGAATTTTACTATATATATATATATATATATATATGCCCCACAATAAAAGTACAGTAGTTTTAGTTAAACTTTACTAATAAAAGTAAAGTTTAACAAAAAAAAGTACAGATTCATGGAAATTACATTGTTGCTATTCTGTCTTAAGTCACCCATCTAATATCTCATACTGAAGTCACTTTACTATCTTAAAATAACAATATTCAGGATGTTGCTTAATTTTATAACACAAACAGAATAATAAAAAAATGCCTCGTACAGACTATATCACCCAGCCCTATTAGCAGTACTGTGAAGTCTTAACTCCAAAGCATGTGATGAGAATTCAGAAACGCACCACGCTTTTACAGTGGGAAGCGTTTTGTGCTCGCTGGCTTCCTGTGTGTGTGTGTGTGTGTGTTTGCGGGGGGTGTTTTCTGTCCTCTGGTGTAAAATTGAACTACTAACAAGGTCTCCTTCTGTTCAGAAGACAGGCCCAATGGGTTCTGATCTCATCTGTCGACATCATGTTTGATGTGGTGTCACTATGTAGTAGTTGTTTAGGAGTGTGTGTGCTGCTTGGTAAGTCAGCCGTGTGTTTGTGTGGCTCCCCTCTATGGCCATTGAGTACATTGATACGATTAATATCATAGAGGCTCTTTATAATAAATGTCCAGCGTCCGCTTCGGACGGTAAGCATCGTGGCTCCTGTGTGTGGTGGTTTCTTCCCTTTTTCTTGTGTTTGGTAGTTTTCTCTGTCCCTTGCATCACTACTTTTTTCTTTTTTTTTTTTACTTCTTCCCCCTGTGCAGATAAATTGTTCCTCAAAGACGCCTCCCGCTGGCTGAACGACATCACTGCTCTTTCCAGCCTTTCTTTTCCTCTCATCCCTCTTATCCCGCTTCCCTCTCTTCATCGATCATTGTGTTTTGTTGCCCATCTCTTCTTGTACAGATCCTTTAATTCTTTCTGCTTTATGTAAAACTATGTAAACCTTGTTGTTTTTTGTTCTTTATTTTCCTTTTCATTTCTATGTGCTTTTATTGCTGTGGCTGTAATAAAGTCAGAAGCATTGGTAGAAGTCGTGGATTTCCTTTATGGTTATTATATGAGCTGTTATTGACATTCAGAGAGGAGGAAGCGAGCTTTTGTTCCTCGAGTGTCTAATAAAGCTGATGTCTTTTCATGTGGGGAGCGTTCCTAGAGCTCTGCATGTTGGTTTCGACATTTTTACATGTTAGGCAAATTCATTCTGCCCTACTATTCAAATTGCTGTGGCTTTTTGATCAAGTTTTGTCATGCAAGTAGATGACGGTCACTTTTGTTCTAATGTCTTCATTAAACCGCATGATTACCTGTCGTGCTTGTTCTGCTCTTGTTTAAAAGAAATGCGTCAACCGCAACTTAAATTTAACCAGTGATAATACACTTATTTTCACCGTTCAGGAAAAGTGTTTTCATGAGCCATCTAATCCTTTGGGTTCGGGTTTTTAGCATACCCTTAAACCGTTGAGGGGGGATATCTTATAGAATCGTAATAAAGAGTTACACAATCGTTAGATAATAGGATATGGTGTTGTTATAATGGTATTTTAAACAAATTCCCCACTTTCTACTGAATGAGACCAGTGTTACAATAGATGTCTTTCATATTTCATCATTTTAAAGCTTATAAAATTACAACTATTTTCATTATTCAATCATTTATTTTTAGCTTATATAGTTTATAGTGTATAATCACATTGTGTTTGATACAAAACTATCTAGACTAAATCAAATTAAAAAACTGTTTTCATAGTATTTAATTTTCCCCCCAAAAAATCATCCAGCATACATTTAAATTGACACCTGCCATGGTGTTTCTTATGTCATCTCTGATTTAGATCAATCTTTTTGTTGAAGTTTTTTTGTTGCTGTGACACTAGTGGCACACACATCACATATACAGCTCTTACGGGTGCTTGTAAATGGCACGTCTCAACAGGTCAATGTAGGCTGCATTCAATAAAAGGCCCAACATATGAGGAATACTTTAAGCTGTGTTGCTATGTGTCATGAGTAAGCGACCGAGTATCTAACACACTGTATAGAGCGAACGAGAGCGTTTCTTATTAAACCAAGGTGCTTCTTTTTTTTTTACGTGACGCAACCAGCATCCCCGGTCTCCACTAATAAATATATATATATATACACATATACATACATACTAAGATGTATGTCACGTGTTACTAGTCAGGACAGAATTCTTCACTTTGGGTCACTTGTTGTTTTGTGACACTAAGCTCCTAATCTGCTCTTTACATATTCTACTGAGGTATGGGAGTTTAGATTCAAGTAGGGAGTTTTTCCTTCTGCTGGCATTTTCACTGGGCCTACCACAAAAATGTATTAACAGTATGTTTTTAGCAAAATAGTTTATTAATAAATTATTAATTTTAGTAGCTATTTTAATTAGCAATAATAGCTGCTAGTGGTTCTCAACCGGTTTGGCCATGGGACCCACATTTTCCCATGGTCACTAACCTGCGAACCAAGTATTTTATTCATTATAAATGGTTGACATACACAAGCACCGTCCAACTTTACTAATCACATACATTGTAAAAATATCACTAACACTGATGAACAAACAGTATAAGGTAAGGTTAAGTAGCAGTCCCAAACTAGTTTTAATAAGTTGACATGAGCCACCACAGTCATCAAAAATATAGAAAATGGCACAAAGTGAAAATGAATGTAACGGAAACTACAGGTACCATGGCAAATACGTACACTAACATAAACTTTCTATGAAACATATGGACACTGATCCTGCTGAATAGTTGGGCGGGGACTGGAGTTGAGAAACACTACAGTGTGTTACTACTTTGCTACTTTGGATTAATGATTTGTTTGACACTTCCAAGACTGTTGCAAGTTATTTTTTGCCAATTTCATCTATGTTGGCCAACAACAACACAACACTGTATGTTCTGTTCAACTGGGCCATCTTTATAGTTGAGCCCTGCTAGTGGATACATGAGCTCTTACAAACACCCTGCTGTCTGATCCTTCTCCAGGTTGGTTTCAGTCTGAGTGAAATGCTACTAACTATTCCCTCCAGCTGTTCTCATTTCTTCTTCACTCTGTTCTTTCTCTGTTTCTCTCTTTCTCTTGTCTTAACCTGCTGCGCTGCCCGCTCCTGTAGACCGTCTCTACCAGCAACTCGAGAAAAACCGCCTTCTTTCTAACGAGCTAAGAATGGCCTTGAATGACGACTAAAACTAGTGTGGACTTTTTGTTTTGTTTTTGTTACTGATCACCAAATGGTGTCTAAAAATGAATGCTGTTGTAATGGAAAGTTCAAGGAATGTGTTTTTGTAACGAAGTTACACTTTTTGCTGCCTTCAAGTCATGTTGGGAAGATCTTATTTACGAGATTAGAGATTTAACACAAAAATAAATGGTATGTCATATTTTGTGCACAATTGAACACACTCACTCTTCCAGTCAAAATATAATTTTTAAGTCTCTTATGCTCACCAAAGCTACATTTTATTTCATCAAAACTACAGTAAAAAATTAAATATCACAATTTAAAATAACTGTTTTCTATATGAATATATTTTAAAACTTAATTTATTCCTGTGGTCAAAGCTATCATGATTTCCACAAAAAAACATTAAGCAGCAAATACTGTTTTCAACATAAAAAATAAAAAAAAAACGTTTAATACTAATAATAATTGATAAATATAATGTTTATATTATAGAAATGGTCAATTATAAAAATGTATTTGCTCTTAATTGTAGAGAAAAAACCTTCATGACTTTTATCATTCATTGAAAGAGAAATTGACCAGTGCCTTTTAGTGCGACCCAAAGCGTAATTGCAACTTCCGAACTCTTCCCAGAAAAACTTGAAGGCAGCATTTGGATGATGGATGGCTACCACTTTAATCAGGATGTCATCTAATGCCTTCTGCTTTATGCAAGAGTCAGCACTCTTTAACTGTCTGTTAGATATTTATATATTAACACATGTATATCGGTATGTATATATAAAATGTATCTCTGCTATGGTTATTTAAATGAAAGCATGAATTGAGTGTGTAAAGTCTGTTATAGGCAGTGTTGGGGGAAACGTATTACTATTAAAAGGTTTGTTTGAGCTGCACCCTCTACTGTGCAGGCATGATTTTACATTTCCTTCAGCCTGACGCTCATTCATTTCACTTCTGGTGTGAATCATTTGCCAAAAATAGAACTTTTGGGCTTTTTGGTGTTAAAAAAACCCAACCCAGATGAGGAAAAAGTAGCGCATGCCATTATAAAGTAAGTAATGCAGTAAGTTAATTTTTTAGGGAGTAACGAAATATTGCAACTTTCCCCAACACTGGTTATAGACAGTGAAGTGTACGTTTATGAATGACCCTGCTCAAGGTATCCACTGCATGTTATTCCCTACAGGCCTTGCATTGATATTAACTTGTCTTTCACTTGATGTTCTAACAGAAAAACTCTCACATGCTAAAGAAGAGAACCTCGAAATGAACCAGATGTTGGAACAGACTCTATTGGAGCTGAATAACATGTGAATCCAGGTCACATGATGATGATGATGATGATGATGATGATGATGATGTCTGCATTTTGTTTTCGTTTTTTTTTTTTTTTTTCGTCCTGACAACTATCAGATTGAATAACATGTGCCATTTGTTACAAAAGCTTTAGTTTTCCTTGTATTTTATTTTTTATGTAATATTATGGTGCATGTTCATTTTATTCTGATTGTGCACAAATGAAACAAAGTTAGCAGCAATTGCACTTAATTCAATATATGCACATAACGGTTCTAGTGGACACGGTGGAGTCTGATGCCAAGTTGAATTGAAATTGAAAGGTTTTCTTTTTTAGTGTATGTAGGATTAGGTTGTCCTATGTATACTGGTGCTACTGTGAAGGCGGATATCTAGCAGTGTGTAGCTTATAGAGGTTTATGATTAACTTTATACACTTTCCAATTTGGATATCATTCTTCTGTGCCAACATTTAGCCCTAAAGGGACTTATTTACACTCCAACTTTTTATTTATTTTTGTTTCCAACCCATTTTGCTTAAGGATGTCAGGCAACATTATTTGCAAACGCTCTTGAGTTCGCTTGTGCCGAAAACCATGTGGAAAATATGATGAAATCATATTTGGTTGTGCCTCATTCATTTTAGTCATTTTAAATGTAGATGTATTAAATGTATGCCATACATAAATGTACAAAGCTAAAATAAATAAAACCACTCCGTTTGACATTTTCTAAGCCTGGGGTCTGTTTGTGAGGTGTTCATGGCTTTAAGTGCACTTCTGCTCTGAATTCTGTTCTGTTAGCCGTTACTAATTACTGAGCCTTATCTTCTCCCACTCATTACGCCAATAGACTGCCACTGTCGGCTTCCGGAAATAAAGCTTTCGGCTTTTTTTTTTTTCATAGGGAAATTGGGTTTTAACAAATTTGCATAATTTATGCTTTGTTTAATAATCATTTGAAACTTGGCAAAGTGGCAGCCCCAGCAGTAATGAAACTATGTATCTTGAACTCTATGGAAACTATGTATGTATCTAACTTTATTTAAACAATTTAATCAATTAAATAGGAATTTATACCTGTATGATATTGGGCCTTATCCAGATTGGACCAGCGGTTTGTAAAATGGGTGGATGAATGATTCAGCTGTAGGCGCCATCTTCTGGGCAGATGCGGGACTTCATTCGGCGTGACCCTCACAGTGCATTATGGGTATTCTCTGTCTAGCTGTTGAGTTACATCGGTTGTACACTTGTAATTGCGGTGCATCATGGGATTGAATGAGTGCACTCGATAACGTCCACTATGGTTTCGAATGTCCCTACAAATTGCTGTCCCTTCAAATAGTGACCAATTTAAGGGTATAGGGGGCGATTTCAGACAGCCATGCTGTGAGCTATGAGTTTGGTAATCGATATTTGCTTCTGTTGAATGTGCCAGTAATTGTAATTCAACAGCAGAATTCCTGGAGAAAAACTACACTACCCATGATACTGTACAGGAAATCCACCAATCAGAGTTGAAACGAGCAAAACACGCAAAAGATCTCATTAGCTCCGCCCACTCCCATGAACAACTGGAAATGTTTGTATACATATGGATATTTTGCAAATAACTTAAAATATGTAATACTTTTATACATTTAATCAACCTTTTTAAACGAGTAGTTTTTATTTGTAATTTTCAAAAACTTTTTGTTCAAATAATTTTATAATTTGTATTCAATGTAGCTTGTTGGCTTGATTCATGGCTTAAAACACTTTAAGACTTTTTTTTAAATCGCTATGGGAAAAGGATGTTGCCTAACAACAAATCAGACTATCTGCTTCCTTGTGTTAAATACCATATTTGCTGCTTGTTGCATAAATATCACACTGGGAAGATTTGAATTGTATGGTGTTGGCAGTTGGAAGGTGTGGCATGTTACAATGCAGGACGTGAACTAACATAATGGGTTCTGCTTGTTAACCGCATGATTACAAAACCAGACCTAATGATTAAACGTAGCCTAATTCTTGAGGCTGCACAGTTAGACCTGATGCAACATGTGTGCTGTTGGTAATGGTGTTGCATGATAACGTCGAGGTGACGTTTTAGGGAGTATCAGTGTTTTGACTCCAGCTATTTTAAACTGTAAGACTTTAGGCGCTGAGAGCTGCTTGACTATTGCAGCATGTCTTCACAAATTGTATACTCAAAGAATCCACTGAGTGTGAATAAATATGGTAGATCAGAAGAAGAAAAATTTCATGTGAAAATGTTGTGACTTTTCATATTCTACTGGGAACACGTCATGCATATCCACATAAAGAGAAGCTCCTGGCAAGGTGAGCTGGTCCTAACCCTAACACAGATATCGTGAAAGGTCAGAGGTAAGTCATACAAAATTAATGAATAATTCAGAATTCATTGGTGCGGAAAACAGAACATGTGGGTTACACCGGTCGTTTATGATACAAAGCGATATGTTAAGTGATTGGTCCTGTTGTTAATAAACACAATACAATGATCTATAGTTCACTAAACTACCTATAGGCTGTGTTATGTGACATATTTAGCTGCTCACGCCAAAACAGCCAAATTGAGCTCCGTTGTTGTTGTTGTTGACAGCAGCTCTAAGGCTGGGCCTGCTGTCAGAACAGAATTCGCACATCTGATTGGCCAACGTCATACCCACAACTGATATATGAGCCAATCAGACGTTGGTTTTCAAAGCCTCTACAGTTTTCAAATTAAAATACCTTTCACGTCTCATCATGGATGTTGAATACCTTTTTCCTTACCTGTTCATTTAAACCAAAGGCGGGACTTTGTTCAAACTTATCAAAACAAAAAATGTGGAGATCAGTAGCTTATTTTTTATGAAAAAGTTTTTTTGTCGGTATGTTTTTGTCAAATCCGGTGGAAAATATTTTTTTAAGAAATTCACGTGCTCACAGACTTGTGAAATGTATATTTAACTAAAAGAAAGTTCAAATGTTTAGGCATCTGTCTTTAGATTGTTTTTTTAAGATCGTGAGTTTTTCAATGTGCAATACATAATTAAATTGATTTTACATTTATTACAAACATTAAATATAAATATAAAATTATTATTCCATGTAAATTAAAATATGTTAATTTTAAATATAATATAAAGTATTCCAAAAAATCTATTTGATTACACATTTACATGTTTAAAAAAAAAGTCATGGACTTTTATTCTGCAAAATAGTGCGGGGAGTCAGTCTTTCTGTCGCTTTTGTAGAGTTCAGACGGGAACTCTTTGCTGTTTTCTTCCTATAAACTTTTATCCCTTTTCTACATATATTATTATTATTCGTAAAACAGTCATGTCTCGGTTACTGTGTTTATCACGGGGTCTCATATGCACAAAATGTAAATGCAGTGCTCAGAAATCCGAGCCCTTTGTGTCTTTGTTGACACCCAGAGTGAAGTTCAGAGATCAGCTGATGAAGAGATTCATTTCGACACCCAGAAGACCAGTCACCCCCTCCTACAGCAACCGACACACGGCCTTGTGGCTGTTCGGCATTGGGACGGGCTTTGTTCTGGCTCTGGGCCTGAAATATCGAGATTCTGGCTCTGAACACTGTGAATGTAACGCACAGAAGACAGTCTCACAGTACACAGCTGCTATAGAGACCAGCAGAGACCTTCTGCGGCGGATAAAGGTACAGGTATCATGACCACACTTCATTTACTACTCATATCATACCATGTCTTTTATTTTTCATCATAGTTTTTAGTTGGTTGAACTAGCTGGATAACATTTCATTGTCAACAAGTTCTGCAATACTTTGGTATATATTTGACACACTTTAAAGTTTATTAAGTTTTATTTAATTTCAAAATCTGTCATATTGATAATATAATATTTATATCATATGAAAAGTAGCGCTGTCAAATCGATTCATCGCATCTAATATAAAAGTTTGTGTAAATATATATATTTATGTTTGTGCACACTATAATATTTACAAACTTTTGTTAGATTAATAATAATTAATACTTATTAATTAATCATTTGCGATTAATCGAATTGTCAGCACTAATAAAAACAGATGAATATTTTGATATTTATTTACATATATATGTTTATGATTAAATATGTTATTAAATAATATTTTATTACTGAAAAATAAGTAAAAATTTTCTATTTATTACTATGGATATATGTATAATGCATTAAAAATATTAATTTGAAGTCACATAGTATTCATTTAAATCTATCTAAATGTGTATTTTTGATCTTATTGCAAATGATTCATTTTTAATTTTTTACCTCGTAATTTTTAATAAAATCTGTCAATAGAACATCTCTAGCTTACCGTACGCCAGACGTCTCCAATCATTTATCCCTCATATATACAATAACAAAATAATAAAAAACGAATAATAAAACCCAAAATAATAAAAAATAGTAAAAATATATTTTACTACTTCAGTTACATTTATTTATTTAATAATTGTGTCTATAGTTATTAATTATATATATTTTAATGAATGTTTCATATATTATTAAATATATATTATTAATTTCAAAATGTTAAAGTTGATAGTGCGTAGTCTTGTTTTATATGCAAATCTGAGCTATTGGTGTTCTTTTATTTTATTGAATTGTTTATTTTTATTTTTTGTGATGTCTTGTTTTTTTATTATAGTGAAAATTCAATAAACATAATTATACATTTTTTTTTTTTTAAGTTTATAGTGTAGAATGGTCTATAATTTTTCAGGATGAAGTTGGCGCTCCTGGGATGGTTATTGGAGTCTCGGTGGACGGCAGCCATGTTTGGTGTGAAGGTAGGAAGTCTTGCACTGCACATTTATGTCTGGTCCTGAAAAGGCTCATGGGTAATCTGCGCTACTGTGGGATTTACAGAAAGACGCATAATGGCTGCGCATGCTTAAAATGAAAATGCACATCACATACATATGCAAAGGCCACAAGTTTACCATGTCTTTAGAAACTGAGGAGTGTTTCAGTGGTTCTGAAAGTGAACCCCAGCTGTGTATGTTCTCTCTGAGGCGTTGGCTATGCAGATCTGGAGAACAGAGTGCCTTGTGGTCCGGAAACGGTGATGAGAATCGCCAGCATCAGTAAACCTCTGACTGCAGCAGCCGTCGCCAGACTCTGGGAGGAGGGCAAGATCGACCTCGATGCCCCTGTCCAAAAATACCTCCCCGAGTTCCCACGCAAGCAATTCGAAGGAGAGAATGTGAGCACATCCATTTAAAAAGAGGTTTTTAATCACATTTATTTATTTAAAATAAAATTAATGCAATTTAATACTAATTATATTTATGTAAACGTATGCTCGACTATACAGCGAGTACGTAATAATTTATTAATAATGAATTTGGTTTTGGCTTAGCATTCTTCCCTTTGTCCTGAATCCAGGTCACAATAACCCCTCGGATGCTCCTGTCCCACTTGAGTGGCATCCGTCATTATGAAAAAGATGGCAAAAAAGTGAGAGAGGACAAGGAGAAAGCGAAGCGCCTTCTGAAGCCCCCGGAGAAGAAAGAGGAGAAGGGCTCGGCTGAAAACAAAGAGAAGCCGAAAGCGGAGGACAGCGGCGCTAAAAGCAAAAAGAAGAAAAGGGAGTTTGAGCAGGAGGAGTACTACCTCAAAGACAACTTTGAGAGCGTCATCCAGGCTTTGGACTTGTTCAAAGACGATCCTCTGATTTTTAAACCCGGTATGTTTTCATTCCACTCAGAACAGAGCGCTGTTAATGTGTTGGACGTCTCCTGAAATGCCTGAAGATCTGACTTTAGATGATGATAGGTTTATTTTTAGAGCATCTTGCCTTTAAACCTTCATCTTTTTAAAGGAATAGCATCTCATGTCATTCCAAACCTGACTGAACAAATTCAAAATGTCTTTGGTGGACTTGACTACATTTACATGCTCACTCATAATGCGATTGTAATGAGATTTAGGCAATAGCTGGGTTTCAGTCACGTGATTATGATGACGCACGAAAGTCAGATGGAGGACAGGGAGTGAAGAGCGCAATGGACGAGATGGAGGAAAGTCCGTACTTTACTACTTTACACGCTATTACAAGAGAAAGATATAAACAAAAAATCAAACATGTGTTGGACGTGATCCTTACGTTATGAAGAGGAGCGATTTTTCAACTGAATTGAAAGATTTTCCTGCCATCGAGGCGGTAGATATCAGCAACTACCTCGTCTTACAGGCATACTTTGACGTTACAAAGTTCGGAAACGTTACACAAACATAGCCACTTAAGTTGTATTAACTCACCTTACCTTTGACGAAGTGATCACTGCACACACAGGCATATTCCCATTCGGCTCCTCCCGACCGCAGACGTAGGTTTGCAAGCCGTTTTCCCGGAGTTTTTCGGTCAATTTCTTGCATTTCCCCCCCTTATGAACAACAACTTTTGGTACACGATAAAAACTCCTCGTGGTTTGATCGATTTAAGTAACCATAAACGACGCAAAACATAGGCATTTTGAGTTTGTTATTGTGCTTTCTAAATACAGCAAATCATTTCCTGCCCTCCATTTGCATTTCACGCCATGGCAACGCAGTGGCGTGACGTCATATGGAAACAAGCTATTCTTCGATCAAATTGATGTGATTAAGCACATAATTGCAGTAAAATATGTGCATGAAGATTTTAAAGTGCTCATATTTTTAATTTAAAGGTTCCTGATGTTGTTTTAAAGGTCTACTACAACAGGTTTACATGCATCCTAGGTCAAACAACACTTATTATTATAATTTTCTTAAAAAAGTCTGTTGTGATTGGTCTACTCTGCTCTGATTGGTCAGATGGCCCAGTCTGTTGTGATTGGTCTACTCTGCTCTGATTGGTCAGATGGCCCAGTCTGTTGTGATTGGTCTACTCTGCTCTGATTGGTCAGATGGCCCAGTCTGTTGTGATTTGGGTGAAACTACATTCACAAACAGCTGTATAACACTACATCACATTACTGGTGTACATGTAAACTTAGTCAATGTTGACTTCAGTTGTTGTATTTTGACCTTGTTCTATCTTACACGACCGCTGTAGGTTCTACATTCCTGTATTCCACGCACGCGTTCACTCTGCTGAGCGCTGTGGTGGAGAGAGCAGCAGGGCAGCGCTTCCTCGACCACATGATGCAGATGTTTCGTGAGCTGGGCATGCTTAACACCGTACCAGACGAAAACGACCCAATCATATACAACCGCTCGAGGTAAAAGAGACATTACAATTCAAACACCTGTGAATCTGCAGCTGTCATAAGTTGTAATTAAAGGTTCTACGAGGACATGAACGCTTTTTACGAGTCGGAACCTCGTAATTACAGTAATTCCGACATGCTGTGAACGCACCTTTACTTAAAGTCTCCCTGTGGTGAAAATCAAGCTTTTAGTGTTGTTTTATGTCTATGTGGTGTTTTTAATATGCTTTAAGAACAATCATGTGCAAATTCATTAGTCATTTGAACACACACCATTGCTGAGTATTTTCTCCTTAAATCTACAGTGAACCAAAGACAGAATTTGTTTTTGTCTGTACGTGGTTTTGTATAAAAATATTTACAAATACCGGTAGATACAAATTCTTTCCAAAAATGTACTTATATTTATGAATTAATTATCCATTATAATTGTAATTAAAAATGACGTTTTACCTTTATTTTATATTGAAATATGTTTTAAAATCTTTTTTGAGAAAACGTATTCAAGGTGTAAGGAAAACATGTCGTTACTTTTTAATTGATGGTTACACCACGTGAGATGTTTAGAGTTCTTATTATTAGTCAAAATCATTATAAAACCAACATTTTGATTTCATATGATAGCACCATGGATTTTAAACCAGATTTCTCAAGGATTTTTCCTCTTATCAGTCACTGACCTGTATCACATTCTTCCCTGTTTTCTGCAGATTCTACCACTTCAATAAAAAGCGCCGTGTTGTGAACTGCCCCTATGTGGACAATTCGTACAAATGGGCTGGAGGTGGATTTCTGTCCACTGTGAGTGACCTTCTGGTCTTCGGTAACGCTCTGCTCTACAGCTATCAGATGGCCGAAGCGAAGAACACAGACGGGCTGCTTCCTGGCTTCTTCAGACCCCACACAGCCAAAGCCATATGGGCACCGGTGGACAAAACAGAGGCATCGTGGGACAAAGACGGACTGTACGCCCAGGGCTGGCTGGTCGTGGAGAAACAGCAGAAATACGGGCAGTGCCGCAGCCGCAGACATTACGTCTCGCACACAGGGGGCGCTGTGGGGGCGAGTAGCGTCCTGCTGGTGTTGCCCAGACAGCAGCGCACCAATCAGACGCTGCCTCCTCCACAGGGGGTGGTGGTGACCATCATCACTAACATGCAGTCAGTGGGGCTCAATACCACAGCGCTCAAGATTGCACAAACATTTGACAAGGCAAGGGACGGAGAAATCGCGTCTGCTTGATACACACACACACACACACACACACACACACACACACAGCACTGGTCCTTTTGTAGCCGTTTTAAGAGGTTTGTGGTGAACATCAGGATGCTGCTTTGTTTACAATGCTGAGGTGTGTCCATGCTTCGGTTTTAAGTGAACAGTTGTGCCGAGCGCTCATTTTGATAGCTTTTATACATGTGTGATTGAATAAAAAAGTATTATGGAAACTTTGATGACGGCCTCTATTCATTTTCCTTCCACATTCGGCATCAGCCTGTCTAGCTCACAATCTGGTGATGTATCACAATTATTAAAGGGTAGTTGGGATGACAAGCAGTGCAGATTTCATGACCTTGTATTAAGTCTTCATGGAATATTTGTTCTTTTAAAAAATCATTTGGAATAAGTGCATAAAGTCAAAACCTGGTTAAAATGGTTTAAAACACTGATCGATTACTGTACCCAAAAACATTTTATTTTACATATTCATTACAATTTTAACAAATAATAACATTTTATTTGTTATCCTAAAGGAATTATATAATAAAAGGAATTTCTATAATCATTTGAAAACAATCATAAAGGATATTAGTAGGAATTTTGTTCAGGATTCAAGCATGGAACAGAAACTAGTCTAGATTTTTAACTATTGTGATTTGTTATTTGTATCTTGTTTGATCAGAATCTTACTGATTCCAAAAGACTAATAATATGAATATTTATTTGTGTGTATAGATAGATAGATATGAAACGTCATGCTCACTGATCTCCACTAGATGGCAGCACTGTCATCAGTTCAGTTTCAAGTCTGAATAAACTTCAATTCGTTCATACTTCCATTAGTAGAAAGAGCAGAGTATTTAAACTAAATTCATTCAATATTTGACTCGATTTTTTTTTACCAATTTAACAGGAGTCAGAAAACAAGCAGTCAAATGAAAAGTTACTTTAATAAGTTAAACATATTGGTGTGCATAAAAACAAGCAATGGATTTCTTATATATCTTTTAAATATCATTTTTATTCAATTTAGTTTCTTTTTTAACCTATTATTAGTTTATACAGTAGGATGTTGTTTACATAGAATATATAGTTATCAACAGTCAATATTAATTCCACATATATAAAAAACCTTAATTTGTCACATACATGTTCAACTGGCAGCCTACAGCAGTTCAATCATTTGCAGTATTAAAGTCATCAGCTGTTTGTGGTTTTCCACTGATGTTACCAATTCACCAACATTCATTACAACATACTTCTAATAGTTGTTGTTATTGTTTTTGCTATTATTACTTTTATTATATCGGTGTTGTTGTTATTTTTTTTAGTTTTGCCATTAATTTTGTTGTTGTTATTTACATTTTGCTGTTATTATTAGTTTTGTTGTTTTTATTTTTGTGGTAGTTTAAATTTTTGTTGTTGTTATTAAGTTTTTTTTATTTAAAAAACAACCACCGAGGCCCCGATGGCCAAACATTATTTTTTTAAGCACGAGGTCGAAGGCGCGCGCGGCAAAAATGACGTCATCGTGGAGCCGGCGGTAGTGCGCGTTGAGTGCGCGAGACCCCTATGGGTAACTGGCGGCTTCACTTCTGACCAATGGAAGAGAGCGAAGGGGCTCGTCCATCTTTTTTTACAGTTGGTCTAAGTTAGTCTATTTACTAAATGAGTCTACAAAAGCATAATAAGCTTTTTTCATGAACATAAATGTCCATGTTTAATAAAAATGTTCACGAAACTAAATGAAAATGTTTATTGAAATTATAAAATATTTAAAGAGATCGTTAATAAAGTTCTTAAACATTCATGTTCTCAAATTCACGTATTTGAATCTTATGTCACAAGTAATATCCTCAAGGATGACTGGGTTTTGCACTATTCTTTAGCAGTGTGGTTGGTATTCTGCCGTGCAAAGGCAAAAGACCGTAACTTCGTTTTTGGTCGAAAATGAGTTATTGATATTTTTGGCACATTCAAGACCTCCTTTATCATGTGGATAAGTATCTTGAGTCAATTCCGTTGTTTTTTCGAGAAAATAATGGTTTGTCTTTACCGTAACTTCCAAAAGCCCATGAGAAACCAAGGCAGAACACCGTAACACCAGTTACGGCTCTTTGGCTTAGTTTTGGAACGCTCATATTGAGTTACGGCACTCTGCCTTTGTTTAGCCGCGCGTCAATATGAAGTTACGGTGCTGGCGTTCTATCAAATAATGCTACTTATCAGATTATACGGTGTTCTGCCTTTGTTTTACTCTCCATTAAAATTTAAATTACGATGTAGCCTGTGTACTTTGTACAGCTACCATCCCTCCCTGTAACTTATGTCCTCAGAGCCTTGTCCTGCAATGCGGTCAGAACATTTAGTATGCTCTTAACCCACTCCATCGACAAACGTGCAATATCGATCGCGAAGGATATATGCAGAGTTGACAGAAAAATGTTACACATGCCGAACCAGGTCAATACAGCAAAGAACTAAAGCCCCGCCTCACCCAGTTCGGGTACCAGACCTAGTTGAAACAATGCATCTAGCTGGCAGAGTGCCAAAACTTCACCCGCGCCTTCAGCTCCGCCCTGAACACTGTGATATATTAGTCCTGCGTTGGCTCGACCGTGATAATAATGAACCAATAAGGGTATATTGGCGCATACAACATAATGAAGCAAGAAGTGCTGGTGCATACAACATCAGAACAGCTGTTAAGCATGCATACAAAACACTAAATCCGCGGGACGAGCGAAGTGCACGCACAATAATAGGGCAGACAGCTGAAACCAATGCATACTGAAAAAACGCAGAACACAGAAGGTTGTGCTATAAATGCATTGGAATCAGAATCAGAATCAGAATGGGGGTTTATTCACCCTGAATGTTTACAGACAAGGAATTTACTTTGGCAGGAGGTGGATACATATAACATACAACATATAAGGTACATGCTATAATAACACCACAAATGTGCCCACATGGGGTATCCAATAAAGCAATGGTGCAAATATGCCAAAGTGCAACAATAGCAATAAGTTCAAGTTTAAAGTCAGTGTCACTGAGAGCTCAAGGCCTTGTTAAGGAGACCAGCAGAAGGGAAAAAACTGTTTTCCGCCAGTGGCTGCGCTGGAGGGCGTTCCCACTACTGGTTGCCTAATGTTTGTGAGTGACATTCACGGATGTTACTCTATGTTAGACAACAAATACGTTTTCTTGCCGTTACAAACAAATATTTTGGAAGGAAAAGTCTTAATATAAATGGAATCAGCACATAAAATGCATAATATTAAATATCATAAATTATAGGACAGTTTCTGACTGCTAAAATTACCTTCTCGTTCAACTTGCCTCGGTCAGACTTAGCACTTTGCTTTCGCTGTGCTAATTGCAAGGGCTATTAAAGCAGATATAAATTAGAAGTAAATTCAGGAGAAAACCAGGACAAGCAGTCACTCTGCGAGAACGGCTAGAGCGCGTAAGTTGTTTTTTCTTAATATCCAGTTCTCCTGTTGCTCTGTTTACCATTTGTCAAGTAAGTAGGGCTATTTTCGATTCTTTGCTTATTTGTAATTTTTATTTTCACTAAATATCTTTCATTTAATTAGACACGTTCCTATTTTGAATATCTGCCGTCTTAAGGGTTGTAGTCTGGTTGTTATTGTAGCACTTAAGTATTGCTGTTCATAACAGCTAGTTTCGATTTCGGCCATTCTCGGGATATTTGCTTTCGCTGTGCTAATTGCAAGGGCTATTAAAGCAGATATAAATTAGAAGTAAATTCAGGAGAAAACCAGGACAAGCAGTCACTCTGCGAGAACGGCTACAGCGCGTAAGTTGTTTTTTCTTAATATCCAGTTCTCCTGTTGCTCTGTTTACCATTTGTCAAGTAAGTAGGGCTATTTTCGATTCTTTGCTTATTTGTAATTTTTATTTTCACTAAATATCTTTAATTTAATTAGACACGTTCCTATTTTGAATATCTGCCGTCTTAAGGGTTGTAGTCTGGTTGTTATTGTAGCACTTAAGTATCGCTGTTCATAACAGCTAGTTTAGATTTCGGCCATTCTCGGGATATTTGCTTTCGCTGTGCTAATTGCAAGGGCTATTAAACAGTCCTTCCAGAAAAACGCGGAGTTTTTTTGTGATTGTTGCGGGCAAAAATCCTTGATTACGCGGCCCGTTTTCTTTAAAAATGCGATGGAATATGCGGGATATTTATGCAATTTTTTGCGATGAAATTGCGGGAACTTGCAAAAATTGCGGGAACTTGCAAAAATTGCGGGAACTTGCAAAAATTGCGGGAACTTGCAAAAACTGCGGTTTGATGAAAAAGAGAAAAAAAAGTGATTCCCCCAACACCCTGTTCTCACTAGGCTACTACCTTATTGTAAAGAGTCCTTTCTTATTACTTCCTATGATAAGCAAGCATAACTACATCACAGAAAGTGCTGGAAATATTTAATTTCTCATCTTGTTTTATTTCAGACTGTAACGAGTGGAAATAAGGTGTGGCCCCTTTAAGAGCTGCACGCTCCCTGTTGAACTGTCTGCAGTATTAAGCCTTGTTTATACTCGCCGCGTCCGCAAGAGCGCGAAGGTGCGCGCGGCAAAAATGACGTCATTGCGGTGTGGGCGGTCGTGCGCGTTGGGTGCGCAAGACACCATTTCGCCTGGCGGTGTGCACGGCACTTTTTGTAACATCGCGCGCGGCGCCGCATCCGAAGATGAACGACTTCGAGCCGAATCTGGCCGAACTGGTACGTCTGTACCACCATGTTTATGATCCTTCTATACACAGAGACATTTGCATTGATGGGCGACCATAAAAGCCTCTCATTTTGTGAATAGGAACACACTTGCATTAAGTACCCAGTTTGCACTTGTCTGAACTGCCTATATTTAAAAAAAATAAGCCTACAATAGCAGAAGTAAGCCCTGCTGATGAAATTAAGGTTTAAACACTCTTCAATAAGGCTTCAGTTGTTTAACTAGTTTACATGCAGTGAACGTACAATAAACCTACTGCATTTATTACTCTTTTTATATGAATCAGCAATTAATAAACTACTAATAAACGGCAAACTACTTCTTCACTGCTGATTCCTGGTGTTTTAGAGGAGAATTAGTCGGAGTCGCCCCCTGTCGTTTCACAGAATAGCACAACGGCGAGCGCGTCAAGTATAAACGCCTCGTCCGTTTGGAGAGGTGCGCGCGCAGTCAGCGGAGACTCGCGCTCGTGCGGACGCGTCGAGTATAAACAAGGCTTTATACTGTATGTGCGCCTCGAACACCCCATGTGTGCGGGTCATTTCTGTTTGATGCTACTTCTTTTATCTTATTTTGTTTATTAAGTAGCGATGTGGACGGTAGAACATGTGACAGACAGTTATACGAGTTCGATTAGGGAATATAGTGCTAGTTGTGAGATGCCAATCGCCTCTGTGAGTCTGTCTGGCCTCTGCAATAACTTCATCTGTGAGCTATCCCTATTTTTCTTCCCGACACAACGCGTTACAAGACCTTAATAAACACATCAAACTTACAAAACATTGAGGAGTCAAACAAGTTCTGTAGCTTTACTAGAGGAATATACTACAAAAAAAACGAGTAGTAAAAATGAATAAATGAAATATTTAAAAATAAAGTGTGCTCCTGTTTTACAGCTTTTCGATGATGTTCACGTCGTGTAATTACGTCAATTCATAACGTTCCCATGGCAACGGGGAAACGGCTGCTCTTGTGTGAAGCAAACGCAACATTTTCCAACTTTCTGCTAAGATATATGTGACTTTTTTGCGACGAAAAATGCGGGGATTATGAAATCATGCAAGCCGGAATATTTTGCGCGGAAATCAGCAATTTATGCGGCGAAATTGCGGAGTATTTGAAAAAATGCGACCCCCGCATAAATATGCGGACTTTGGCTGATTATGCATTGAATTCAGCGATCGCATAATCGCGTTTTTCTGGAGGGACTGACTGAAGTATCGCTGTTCATAACAGCTAGTTTCGATTTCGGCCATTCTCGGGATATTTGCTTTCGCTGTGCTAATTGCAAGGGCTATTAAAGCAGATATAAATTAGAAGTAAATTCAGGAGAAAACGTCTCGGATACTGATGTAACCCTCGTTCCCCGAAGGAGGGAACAGGAGACGTGACGTCGACGTGGCGACGTTAGGGGATCACTTCAGGGAGCCCTATCAACTTCGATTATCTAAGAACAAGCCAATGAACGTTGGCGCGCGTGAACGCGTCACGCGCCCCCGCCCCGCAGCGCGGGTATAAAACAGGAAGCGGGCGCGAGCACCCACCGTTTTTCACTGAGGAGCCGAGTTTAGTGACGGCCGTACAGCGATGGTCAGCAACTGTGGCGGCGGGACGTCACGTCTCCCGTTCCCTCCTTCGGGGAACGAGGGTTACATCAGTAACCGAGACGTTCCCCTTCAGTCGCTCACGTTCGACGTGACGACGTTAGGGGATCCCATGGAAAACGCCAACGGTTGCTGCCACATCCAGTGCCCTACGCAAGACTCTCAGACCCCCCCATGCTGGGGCGGAAGACCTGCGTAGAGGGAGAACCTGCTGTTCCACATACCTACGCAGTGAACTCTTGAATAACACTGGGAAGCGTGCCTCTCCAGGGGAGAGGACGCTGCGGAGCCACATCCTGCCCGAAGGGAGGTACCATGTGGAGAATACACATATGGACTGGCCGGTTGGGGCAGTGCAACATATGGAATGTCACTGGGGTGGCTCCACCTAAGGAGGGGGAGGCTACACCAGACAGTGACAGCAGAGCGAGCTCTGCCAAGGGAAAGACACGGCTCACCGCAGGGAGCTGATCGTGGAAAATACTCATATGGGATCGCCGCAGGGATCACACATACGGAACCCAGCCTAGCACAAGTTACACAAGCATACGAGCACTAGGCCTGGCGTCGGATGCTCCGCAACGTCCAACTGCCGAAGGGGTGTGGAGGAACTCACAGGGTTCGCCTAGGGGGGAACTCGACTGGAGTAAAGAGCGCACGTATCCGCTCCGTAGAGGGGAGTGGCGCAGCAAGCCGACACTAGAGCGGGAACTTCGGTGTTACCGGCTGGTTGAAGCGAGCACACAGGAAGAAACCGGCTCAACACGTAAGCTATAGAACCTAGCGAACGTGTTAGGTGTCGCCCAGCCCGCAGCTCTACAGATATCTGTCAGCGAGGCGCCGTGTGCCAGCGCCCAAGAAGAAGCGACACTCCTAGTGGAGTGGGCTCTCAACCCAGGCGGGCAAGGCACGCCTTGGGCTTCGTAAGCCAAGGCGATAGCATCCACTAACCAGTGGGCCATCCTCTGCTTAGAGACAGCCTTTCCCTTCTGCTGGCCTCCGTAACAGACGAAGAGCTGGTCTGAGGTCCTGAGGCTTTGCGTTCTGTCCACGTACAAACGCAGAGCGCGGACGGGACAGAGAAAAGCCAGGGCTGGGTCTGCCTCCTCCAAAGGCAGCGCTTGCAGGTTCACCACCTGGTCCCGGAAGGGAGTAGTAGGAACCTTGGGCACGTATCCGGGCCGGGGTCTCAGGATCACGTGAGAGTTATCCGGGCCGAATTCCAGGCACGATTCGTCGACCGAAAATGCATGTAGGTCCCCTACCCTCTTAATAGAGGCCAATGCAACCAGGAGAACTGTCTTACAGGACAAGATTTTTAACTAAGCCAATTGCAGAGGCTCAAAGGGTGGTCTCTGAAGAGCCGAAAGGACCAGAGACAAATCCCAAGAGGATTCAGTCTCCTCGCTCCCCTCAGGAACCTAACGATCAGGCCGTGTTTCCCCAAGGACTTACCATCAACAGCATCGTGATGTGCGGCAATAGCGGCAAAGTACACTTTAAGGGTGGAGGGAGACAGCCTTCGCTCCAACCCATCTTGCAGGAAGGAAAGCACGGCTCTGATCGAGCATGATCGGGGGTTCTCCTCGTGAGAAGAACACCATTCAACGAATAGGTTCCACTTCAACGCATAGAGGCGCCTCGTAGAGGGGGCTCTAGCGGAAGTGATGGTGTCAACTACCGCTGGGGGTAGGTCACCTAGAACCTCCGCGTCCCGTCCAGGGACCAGACATGGAGCTTCCAGAGGTCTGGACGCGGGTGCCACAGGGTGCCCCGTCTCTGAGAGAGCAGGTCCTCTCTCAGAGGGATGGGCCAGGGAGGGGCTGTCGCGAGGAGCACTAGTTCCGGGAACCAGGTCCGGTTGGGCCAATACGGTGCAACTAACAAGACCTGCTCCTCGTCCTCCCTGACTTTGCACAAGGTCTGTGCCAGAAGGCTCACTGGGGGAACGCATACTTGCGAAGACCCCGGGGCCAGCTGTGTGCCAGAGCATCCGTGCCGCGGTCAGGGAATAGAACAACTGGCAGTGAGACGTGTCCGGGGCGGCAAACAGATCTATCTGTGCGGTCCCGAAGCGCCTGAAAATCAGCTGGACCACCTGGGGATGGAGTCGCCATTCTCACGGTAGCACCTGCTGCCGTGAAAGCTCGTCGGCTGCACGGTTGAGCAGGCCCGGAATGTAAACGGCACGAAGCGACCTCAGATGCTTCTGACTCCAAAGGAGGAGATGGCGGGCGAGTTGTGACATGCGGCGGGAGCGTAGACCACCCTGACGGTTGATGTACGCAACGGTCGCAGTGTTGTCCGTACGGACCAGTACATGCTTGCCTTGTAGCGACGTTTTGAAGCGGCCCAGCGCAAGATGTACTGCTAACAACTCGAGGCAGTTGATGTGCCAATGCAGTTGAGGCCCCGTCCACAGACCTGAAGCTGCATGCCCGTTGTACGTGGCCCCCCAGCCGGTGATAGAGGCATCCGTGGAGACCACAGAGTGCCTGGACACTTGTTCTAGGGGAACACCTGCCCGCAGGAACGAAGGGTCCGACCACAAGCTGAGAGTTTGGCAACAGTGCGGGGTCACTGGAACCCGGCACGAGCCGCTCTGCCACGCCCATCTCGGGACTCGATCGTGGAGCCAGTGTTGGAGCGGTCTCATATGAAGCAATCCGAGCGGCGTTACCGCGGCTGCAGATGCCATATGCCCCAGGAGCCTCTGAAATAGTTTCAGTGGTGCCGCTGTTCTGCGTCTGAGCGTACTCACGCAGTTCAACACTGACTGGACGCGGGCCTCGGTGAGACGCGCTGTCATGTTGATCGAGTCCAACTCCATACCGAGAAAAGAGATCCTCTGCCCGGGGGTGAGTTTGCTCTTCTCCCAGTTGACCCGAAGCCCTAGGTGGCTGAGGTGACTGAGCACCAAATCACTGTGTTCGCACAACTGCTCCCTCGACTGGGCGAGAATAAGCCAGTCGTCGAGATAGTTGAGAATGCGAACACCACGCTCGCACATGGAATCAATGGCCGCCTACGCAACTTTCGTGAAGACGCGGGGCGACAGGGCCAGCCCGAAGGGTAAGACTTTGTACTGATATGCCCGCCCCTCGAACGCAAAGCGAAGAAACGGTCTGTGTCGAGGGAGAATCGAGACATGAAAGTACGCGTCCTTCAGGTCGATGGCTGCAAACCAATCTTGGGGACGGATGCATTTGAAAATGCGTTTCTGCGTAAGCATCTTGAACGGCAGCCTGTGAAGGGACCGATTCAGGACGCGCAGGTCCAAGATTGGCCGTACCCCACCTCCTTTCTTGGGTACAATGAAGTACGGGCTGTAGAAGCCGGTCTTCATATCGGCTGGAGGGACCGGCTCGATTGCATCCTTCGCCAGTAGGACTGCAATCTCCGCTCTGAGAACAGGGGCACTGTCCGCCAGAACACGGGTGAACAGGATGCCCCTGAAAACAGGGGGGCGCCGGGCGAACTGAATCGCATAGCCGAGTCTGACAGTACGGATGAGCCAGCGACACGGACTGGGAAGCGTTAGCCAAGCTCCCAGAGACCGAGCAAGCGGGACCAACGGCACCACAGACGTACCCGGAGTGGGGCAGCGTGACGGAATGCAGGGACCCAACTCGGGCGGCATAGCGGCCCGGAGTGGGGTCTGAACGTGTGGTGCAAGACGTACCTGCTTCCGTCGGAGGGCAGAGTGAGTGTGCGGAGGCGACAGTGCGTCCAGGACACAGCCACTGCTGCCCGCTGGCGATGGAAGAGGGGCAAGGCATAGCGTCGTTGACTGCCAAGCGCGCCCTCTTGGGGCCCAGAGGTTTCAGAAATTGCTCTTTCTTTGAAAAGGTGGGTACCACTGACCCGTGGAACAAAAAGAAAAGGAAACAAAGGATTCTCCACCCGGCCCTCCACCGGGGGAAGGAGTGCCACGGCCGCCATCTCCTGAAGAGCAACTTGATCCACCTCCGGGCCGCCCGTCTCAGGGATGTTTGCACCGGCGCTTGCCTCCTGGCTTGGCAGCGGCCTGGACGGGCGGGGTCGACTTCCTGCGGCTTGCTGCCCGCTGAGGCCTGGATGATGGCTCCTGCTGGGGCTCAGCGGGAGCGGAGGACGCTGCGGCCGGCGGGCGGGAGGGAGCAGCAGCGGTCCGCCGGGGCAGGATGTGTCGGATGGCCTCCGTCTGCTTCTGTGCGGCCGAGAACTGCTGGGCAAAGCTCTCGACCGCGTCGCCGAACAACCCAGCCTGGGAGAGAGGGGCATCCAGGAACCGGTACTTATCGGTGTCCCTCATGTCCGCCAGGTTGAGCCAAAGGTGGCGCTCCTGGACCACCAAGGTGGACATCGCCTGACCGACTGAACGTGCGGTTTCCTTCGTCGCCCGGAGGGCGAGGTCGGTAGCCACACGGAGCTCCCGGAAGAGCTCTGGGTCAGAACCACCCTCGTTCATGTCCATGAGCGCCTGGGCCTGGTGGACCTGCAAGAGCGCCATGGCATGAAGAGCGGAAGCAGCCTGTCCACAGGCCTTGTAAGCCCTCGGCGTTAGACCGGACGAGAACTTACAGGCCCTGGACGGGAGGCGTGGGTCACCCCGCCAGGAGGAGGCGGACGCCGGACACAACTGCATCGCGACAGCCCGCTCCACTGGGGGGATCCCCACATACCCCTTAGCTGCCCCGCCGTCGAGGGTGGCGAGGGGTGAGGAGCCACTAGGACGGCTTCGGGCACTATACGGTGCCTTCCACGTCCTAGAAAGCTCCTCATGCACTTCCGGAAAGAAAGGTACCGGGGCGGCGCACTGAGAACCAGCACGGCCCGCCCCGAGAAACCAATCGTCCAGCCGAGAAGGTTCGGGACGTGGTGGAGGATTCCACGCAAGCCCAACCTTCTCGGCGGCCCGGGAAAGAATAGCGGTCCATTCTGGATCCGGCTCGGACAACGCTACACACCCCGAAGGGGGCAGCGCAGCCGAGTCGTCATCTCCAGATGACCGCTCCCCCTCCGATGCTGCGATCGACATCTGATCGTCAGCTGGTGTCCCAAAGGAAACGACTGGTCGTTCCGGAGAATGACCGAGCCGTTCGCAAAGGGGCGCCGATGGCAACAGCACATGAGAGGCGTGAGGGGCCCGCGGAGATTGACTCGGCGGGGAAGCCCTCACGGTAATCCTCAGATCACCCTGGTCATGCGCCGAAGTAGGTCTATTCTGCGGGGCAGAATAAACACTAGATCGGGGCATAGGCGAGGGGACTGCACCTCCCTTGAGGTAAGCGAGTCTCGATCTAAGTGCTGCGATAGTCATGTTCCCGCAATGAGAACATGAACTATCCACAAAAGCTGCTTCAGCGTGCCGAATGCCCAAACACGAGATGCAGCTATTGTGACCATCTGCTGGCGCCAGGGAACGACGGCATCCAGAAACGCACAAGCGGAATGCCATCTTGAAAAAGACGCAGGGTCCGCTTGTGTTGCTCTTTTAGTAAAATAAAAAACAAAGGAAAATTACTCTCACAGTGCTGAGGCGCCCAGGGGTAGCCACTGTGTGGACACACACACACACACACACACACAAACAATAGTGCTGGAAGAACAGCAGTTGAGAGCTGCACTGCTCGCGGCCACCGCTGATCGCGCCGTCACACCAACACTGGAACAGAGAGATCTTCCTGAAGTCTTCAAAGGCGTTGAATCTCAGACAATCAGTCATAGGAAACTCGCGCTCCGAAATGAAAGACGGTGGGTGCTCGCGCCAGCTTCCTGTTTTATACCCGCGCTGCGGGGCGGGGGCGCGTGACGCGTTCACGCACGCCAACGTTCATTGGCTTGTTCTTAGATAATCGAAGTTGATAGGGCTCCCTGAAGTGATCCCCTAACGTCGTCACGTCGAACGTGAGCGACTGAAGGGGAACCAGGACAAGCAGTCACTCTGCGAGAACGGCTAGAGCGCGTAAGTTGTTTTTTCTTAATATCCGGTTCTCCTGTTGCTCTGTTTACCATTTGTCAAGTAAGTAGGGCTATTTTCGATTCTTTGCTTATTTGTAATTTTTATTTTCACTAAATATCTTTAATTTAATTAGACACGTTCCTATTTTGAATATCTGCCGTCTTAAGGGTTCTAGTCTGGTTGTTATTGTAGCACTTAAGTATTGCTGTTCATAACAGCTAGTTTCGATTTCGGCCATTCTCGGGATATTTGCTTTCGCTGTGCTAATTGCAAGGGCTATTAAAGCAGATATAAATTAGAAGTAAATTCAGGAGAAAACCAGGACAAGCAGTCACTCTGCGAGAACGGCTAGAGTGCGTAAGTTGTTTTTTCTTAATATCCAGTTCTCCTGTTGCTCTGTTTACCATTTGTCAAGTAAGTAGGGCTATTTTCGATTCTTTGCTTATTTGTAATTTTTATTTTCACTAAATATCTTTAATTTAATTAGACACGTTCCTATTTTGAATATCTGCCGTCTTAAGGGTTCTAGTCTGGTTGTTATTGTAGCACTTAAGTATTGCTGTTCATAACAGCTAGTTTCGATTTCGGCCATTCTCGGGATATTTGCTTTCGCTGTGCTAATTGCAAGGGCTATTAAAGCAGATATAAATTAGAAGTAAATTCAGGAGAAAACCAGGACAAGCAGTCACTCTGCGAGAACGGCTAGAGCGCGTAAGTTGTTTGTTTCTTAATATCCAGTTCTCCTGTTGCTCTGTTTACCATTTGTCAAGTAAGTAGGGCTATTTTCGATTCTTTGCTTATTTGTAATTTTTATTTTCACTAAATATCTTTAATTTAATTAGACACGTTCCTATTTTGAATATCTCCCGTCTTAAGGGTTGTAGTCTGGTTGTTATTGTAGCACTTAAGTATCGCTGTTCATAACAGCTAGTTTCGATTTCGGCCATTCTCGGGATATTTGCTTTCGCTGTGCTAATTGCAAGGGCTATTAAAGCAGATATAAATTAGAAGTAAATTCAGGAGAAAACCAGGACAAGCAGTCACTCTGCGAGAACGGCTAGAGCGCGTAAGTTGTTTTTTCTTAATATCCAGTTCTCCTGTTGCTCTGTTTACCATTTGTCAAGTAAGTAGGGCTATTTTCGATTCTTTGCTTATTTGTAATTTTTATTTTCACTAAATATCTCTAATTTAATTAGACACGTTCCTATTTTGAATATCTGCCGTCTTAAGGGTTCTAGTCTGGTTGTTATTGTAGCACTTAAGTATCGCTGTTCATAACAGCTAGTTTCGATTTCGGCCATTCTCGGGATATTTGCTTTCGCTGTGCTAATTGCAAGGGCTATTAAAGCAGATATAAATTAGAAGTAAATTCAGGAGAAAACCAGGACAAGCAGTCACTCTGCGAGAACGGCTAGAGCGCGTAAGTTGTTTTTTCTTAATATCCAGTTCTCCTGTTGCTCTGTTTACCATTTGTCAAGTAAGTAGGGCTATTTTCGATTCTTTGCTTATTTGTAATTTTTATTTTCACTAAATATCTCTAATTTACTTAGACACGTTCCTATTTTGAATATCTGCCGTCTTAAGGGTTGTAGTCTTCTTGTTTATTGTAGCACTTAAGTATCGCTGTTCATAACAGCTAGTTTCGATTTCGGCCATTCTCGGGATATTTGCTTTCGCTGTGCTAATTGCAAGGGCTATTAAAGCAGATATAAATTAGAAGTAAATTCAGGAGAAAACCAGGACAAGCAGTCACTCTGCGAGAACGGCTAGAGCGCGTAAGTTGTTTGTTTCTTAATATCCAGTTCTCCTGTTGCTCTGTTTACCATTTGTCAAGTAAGTAGGGCTATTTTCGATTCTTTGCTTATTTGTAATTTTTATTTTCACTAAATATCTTTAATTTAATTAGACACGTTCCTATTTTGAATATCTGCCGTCTTAAGGGTTGTAGTCTGGTTGTTATTGTAGCACTTAAGTATCGCTGTTCATAACAGCTAGTTTCGATTTCGGCCATTCTCGGGATATTTGCTTTCGCTGTGCTAATTGCAAGGGCTATTAAAGTAGATATAAATTAGAAGTTAACTCAGGAGAAAACCAGGACAAGCAGTCACTCTGCGAGAACGGCTACAGCGCGTAAGTTGTTTTTTCTTAATATCCAGTTCTCCTGTTGCTCTGTTTACCATTTGTCAAGTAAGTAGGGCTATTTTCGATTCTTTGCTTATTTGTAATTTTTATTTTCACTAAATATCTTTAATTTAATTAGACACGTTCCTATTTTGAATATCTCCCGTCTTAAGGGTTGTAGTCTGGTTGTTATTGTAGCACTTAAGTATCGCTGTTCATAACAGCTAGTTTCGATTTCGGCCATTCTCGGGATATTTGCTTTCGCTGTGCTAATTGCAAGGGCTATTAAAGCAGATATAAATTAGAAGTAAATTCAGGAGAAAACCAGGACAAGCAGTCACTCTGCGAGAACGGCTAGAGCGCTTAAGTTGTTTTTTCTTAATATCCAGTTCTCCTGTTGCTCTGTTTACCATTTGTCAAGTAAGTAGGGCTATTTTCGATTCTTTGCTTATTTGTAATTTTTATTTTCACTAAATATCTTTAATTTAATTAGACACGTTCCTATTTTGAATATCTCCCGTCTTAAGGGTTGTAGTCTGGTTGTTATTGTAGCACTTAAGTATCGCTGTTCATAACAGCTAGTTTCGATTTCGGCCATTCTCGGGATATTTGCTTTCGCTGTGCTAATTGCAAGGGCTATTAAAGCAGATATAAATTAGAAGTAAATTCAGGAGAAAACCAGGACAAGCAGTCACTCTGCGAGAACGGCTAGAGCGCGTAAGTTGTTTTTTCTTAATATCCAGTTCTCCTGTTGCTCTGTTTACCATTTGTCAAGTAAGTAGGGCTATTTTCGATTCTTTGCTTATTTGTAATTTTTATTTTCACTAAATATCTCTAATTTAATTAGACACGTTCCTATTTTGAATATCTGCCGTCTTAAGGGTTGTAGTCTTCTTGTTTATTGTAGCACTTAAGTATCGCTGTTCATAACAGCTAGTTTCGATTTCGGCCATTCTCGGGATATTTGCTTTCGCTGTGCTAATTGCAAGGGCTATTAAAGCAGATATAAATTAGAAGTAAATTCAGGAGAAAACCAGGACAAGCAGTCACTCTGCGAGAACGGCTAGAGCGCGTAAGTTGTTTGTTTCTTAATATCCAGTTCTCCTGTTGCTCTGTTTACCATTTGTCAAGTAAGTAGGGCTATTTTCGATTCTTTGCTTATTTGTAATTTTTATTTTCACTAAATATCTTTAATTTAATTAGACACGTTCCTATTTTGAATATCTGCCGTCTTAAGGGTTGTAGTCTGGTTGTTATTGTAGCACTTAAGTATCGCTGTTCATAACAGCTAGTTTCGATTTCGGCCATTCTCGGGATATTTGCTTTCGCTGTGCTAATTGCAAGGGCTATTAAAGCAGATATAAATTAGAAGTAAATTCAGGAGAAAACCAGGACAAGCAGTCACTCTGCGAGAACGGCTAGAGCGCGTAAGTTGTTTGTTTCTTAATATCCAGTTCTCCTGTTGCTCTGTTTACCATTTGTCAAGTAAGTAGGGCTATTTTCGATTCTTTGCTTATTTGTAATTTTTATTTTCACTAAATATCTTTAATTTAATTAGACACGTTCCTATTTTGAATATCTCCCGTCTTAAGGGTTGTAGTCTGGTTGTTATTGTAGCACTTAAGTATTGCTGTTCATAACAGCTAGTTTCGATTTCGGCCATTCTCGGGATATTTGCTTTCGCTGTGCTAATTGCAAGGGCTATTAAAGTAGATATAAATTAGAAGTAAATTCAGGAGAAAACCAGGACAAGCAGTCACTCTGCGAGAACGGCTAGAGCGCGTAAGTTGTTTTTTCTTAATATCCAGTTCTCCTGTTGCTCTGTTTACCATTTGTCAAGTAAGTAGGGCTATTTTCGATTCTTTGCTTATTTGTAATTTTTATTTTCACTAAATATCTTTAATTTAATTAGACATGTTCCTATTTTGAATATCTGCCGTCTTAAGGGTTGTAGTCTGGTTGTTATTGTAGCACTTAAGTATCGCTGTTCATAACAGCTAGTTTCGATTTCGGCCATTCTCGGGATATTTGCTTTCGCTGTGCTAATTGCAAGGGCTATTAAACAGTCCTTCCAGAAAAACGCGGAGTTTTTTTGTGATTGTTGCGGGCAAAAATCCTTGATTACGCGGCCCGTTTTCTTAAAAAATGCGATGGAATATGCGGGATATTTATGCAATTTTTTGCGATGAAATTGCGGGAACTTGCAAAAATTGCGGGAACTTGCAAAAACTGCGGTTTGATGAAAAAGAGAAAAAAAAGTGATTGCCCCAACACCCTGTTCTCACTAGGCTACTACCTTAATATAAAGAGTCCTTTCTTATTACTTCCTATGATAAGCAAGCGTACTACATCACAGAAAGTGCTGGAAATATTTAATTTCTCATCTTGTTTTATTTCAGACTGTAACGAGTGGAAATAAGGTGTGGCCCCTTTAAGAGCTGCGCGCTCCCTGTTGAACGGTCTGCAGTATTATATTGTATGTGTGCCTCGAACACCCCATGTGTGCGGGTCATTTCTGTTTGATGCTAATTCTTTTATCTTATTTAGTTTATTAAGTAACGATGTGGACGGTAGTACGTGTGACAGACAGTTACGAGTTCGATTTGGGAATAAAGTGCTAGTTGTGAGATGCCAATCCCCTCCGTGAGTCTGTCTGGCCTCTGCAATAACTTCATCTGTGAGCTATCCCTATTTTTCTTCCCGACACAACGCGTTAAGACCTTAATAAACACATCAAACTTACAAAACATTGATGAGTCAAACAAGTTCTGTAGCTTTACTAGAGGAATATGCTACAACTTCAGTAAAAATTAATAAATGAAATATTTAAAAATAAATTGTGCTCCTGTTTTACAGCTTTTCGATGATGTTCGCGTCGTGTAATTACGTCACTTCATAATGTTCCCATGGCAACAGGGTGAAACGGCTGCTCTTGTGTGAAGCAAACGCAACATTTTCCAACTTTCTGCTAAGATATATGTGACTTTTTTGCGACGAAAAATGCGGGGATTATGAAATCATGCAAGCCCCGCATATTTTGCGCGGAAATCAGCAATTTATGCGGCGAAATTGCGGAGTATTTGAAAAAATGCGACCCCCGCATAAATATGCGGACTTTGGCTGATTATGCATTGAATTCAGCGATCGCATAATCGCGTTTTTCTGGAGGGACTGATTAAAGCAGATATAAATTAGAAGTAAATTCAGGAGAAAACCAGGACAAGCAGTCACTCTGCGAGAACGGCTAGAGCGCGTAAGTTGTTTTTTCTTAATATCCAGTTCTCCTGTTGCTCTGTTTACCATTTGTCAAGTAAGTAGGGCTATTTTCGATTCTTTGCTTATTTGTAATTCTTATTTTCACTAAATATCTTTAATTTAATTAGACATGTTCCTATTTTGAATATCTGCCGTCTTAAGGGTTGTAGTCTGGTTGTTATTGTAGCACTTAAGTATCGCTGTTCATAACAGCTAGTTTCGATTTCGGCCATTCTCGGGATATTTGCTTTCGCTGTGCTAATTGCAAGGGCTATTAAACAGTCCTTCCAGAAAAACGCAGAGTTTTTTTGTGATTGTTGCGGGCAAAAATCCTTGATTACGCGGCCCGTTTTCTTAAAAAATGCGATGGAATATGCGGGATATTTATGCAATTTTTTGCGATGAAATTGCGGGAACTTGCAAAAATTGCGGGAACTTGCAAAAACTGCGGTTTGATGAAAAAGAGAAAAAAAAGTGATTGCCCCAACACCCTGTTCTCACTAGGCTACTACCTTAATATAAAGAGTCCTTTCTTATTACTTCCTATGATAAGCAAGCGTACTACATCACAGAAAGTGCTGGAAATATTTAATTTCTCATCTTGTTTTATTTCAGACTGTAACGAGTGGAAATAAGGTGTGGCCCCTTTAAGAGCTGCGCGCTCCCTGTTGAACGGTCTGCAGTATTATATTGTATGTGTGCCTCGAACACCCCATGTGTGCGGGTCATTTCTGTTTGATGCTAATTCTTTTATCTTATTTAGTTTATTAAGTAACGATGTGGACGGTAGTACGTGTGACAGACAGTTACGAGTTCGATTTGGGAATAAAGTGCTAGTTGTGAGATGCCAATCGCCTCCGTGAGTCTGTCTGGCCTCTGCAATAACTTCATCTGTGAGCTATCCCTATTTTTCTTCCCGACACAACGCGTTAAGACCTTAATAGACACATCAAACTTACAAAACATTGATGAGTCAAACAAGTTCTGTAGCTTTACTAGAGGAATATGCTACAACTTCAGTAAAAATTAATAAATGAAATATTTAAAAATAAATTGTGCTCCTGTTTTACAGCTTTTCGATGATGTTCGCGTCGTGTAATTACGTCACTTCATAATGTTCCCATGGCAACAGGGTGAAACGGCTGCTCTTGTGTGAAGCAAACGCAACATTTTCCAACTTTCTGCTAAGATATATGTGACTTTTTTGCGACGAAAAATGCGGGGATTATGAAATCATGCAAGCCCCGCATATTTTGCGCGGAAATCAGCAATTTATGCGGCGAAATTGCGGAGTATTTGAAAAAATGCGACCCCCGCATAAATATGCGGACTTTGGCTGATTATGCATTGAATTCAGCGATCGCATAATCGCGTTTTTCTGGAGGGACTGATTAAAGCAGATATAAATTAGAAGTAAATTCAGGAGAAAACCAGGACAAGCAGTCACTCTGCGAGAACGGCTAGAGTGCGTAAGTTGTTTTTTCTTAATATCCAGTTCTCCTGTTGCTCTGTTTACCATTTGTCAAGTAAGTAGGGCTATTTTCGATTCTTTGCTTATTTGTAATTTTTATTTTCACTAAATATCTTTAATTTAATTAGACACGTTCCTATTTTGAATATCTGCCGTCTTAAGTGCTACAATAACAACCAGACTAGAACCCTTAAGTATTGCTGTTCATAACAGCTAGTTTCGATTTCGGCCATTCTCGGGATATTTGCTTTCGCTGTGCTAATTGCAAGGGCTATTAAAGCAGATATAAATTAGAAGTAAATTCAGGAGAAAACCAGGACAAGCAGTCACTCTGCGAGAACGGCTAGAGCGCGTAAGTTGTTTGTTTCTTAATATCCAGTTCTCCTGTTGCTCTGTTTACCATTTGTCAAGTAAGTAGGGCTATTTTCGATTCTTTGCTTATTTGTAATTTTTATTTTCACTAAATATCTCTAATTTAATTAGACACGTTCCTATTTTGAATATCTGCCGTCTTAAGGGTTGTAGTCTGGTTGTTATTGTAGCACTTAAGTATCGCTGTTCATAACAGCTAGTTTCGATTTCGGCCATTCTCGGGATATTTGCTTTCGCTGTGCTAATTGCAAGGGCTATTAAAGTAGATATAAATTAGAAGTTAACTCAGGAGAAAACCAGGACAAGCAGTCACTCTGCGAGAACGGCTACAGCGCGTAAGTTGTTTTTTCTTAATATCCAGTTCTCCTGTTGCTCTGTTTACCATTTGTCAAGTAAGTAGGGCTATTTTCGATTCTTTGCTTATTTGTAATTTTTATTTTCACTAAATATCTTTAATTTAATTAGACATGTTCCTATTTTGAATATCTGCCGTCTTAAGGGTTGTAGTCTGGTTGTTATTGTAGCACTTAAGTATCGCTGTTCATAACAGCTAGTTTCGATTTCGGCCATTCTCTGGATATTTGCTTTCGCTGTGCTAATTGCAAGGGCTATTAAACAGTCCTTCCAGAAAAACGCGGAGTTTTTTTGTGATTGTTGCGGGCAAAAATCCTTGATTACGCGGCCCGTTTTCTTAAAAAATGCGATGGAATATGCGGGATATTTATGCAATTTTTTGCGATGAAATTGCGGGAACTTGCAAAAATTGCGGGAACTTGCAAAAACTGCGGTTTGATGAAAAAGAGAAAAAAAAGTGATTGCCCCAACACCCTGTTCTCACTAGGCTACTACCTTAATATAAAGAGTCCTTTCTTATTACTTCCTATGATAAGCAAGCGTACCACATCACAGAAAGTGCTGGAAATATTTAATTTCTCATCTTGTTTTATTTCAGACTGTAACGAGTGGAAATAAGGTGTGGCCCCTTTAAGAGCTGCGCGCTCCCTGTTGAACGGTCTGCAGTATTATATTGTATGTGTGCCTCGAACACCCCATGTGTGCGGGTCATTTCTGTTTGATGCTAATTCTTTTATCTTATTTAGTTTATTAAGTAACGATGTGGACGGTAGTACGTGTGACAGACAGTTACGAGTTCGATTAGGGAATAAAGTGCTAGTTGTGAGATGCCAATCCCCTCCGTGAGTCTGTCTGGCCTCTGCAATAACTTCATCTGTGAGCTATCTTTATTTTTCTTCCCGACACAACGCGTTAAGACCTTAATAAACACATCAAACTTACAAAACATTGATGAGTCAAACAAGTTCTGTAGCTTTACTAGAGGAATATGCTACAACTTCAGTAAAAATTAATAAATGAAATATTTAAAAATAAATTGTGCTCCTGTTTTACAGCTTTTCGATGATGTTCACGTCGTGTAATTACGTCACTTCATAATGTTCCCATGGCAACAGGGTGAAACGGCTGCTCTTGTGTGAAGCAAACGCAACATTTTCCAACTTTCTGCTAAGATATATGTGACTTTTTTGCGACGAAAAATGCGGGGATTATGAAATCATGCAAGCCCCGCATATTTTGCGCGGAAATCAGCAATTTATGCGGCGAAATTGCGGAGTATTTGAAAAAATGCGACCCCCGCATAAATATGCGGACTTTGGCTGATTATGCATTGAATTCAGCGATCGCATAATCGCGTTTTTCTGGAGGGACTGATTAAAGCAGATATAAATTAGAAGTAAATTCAGGAGAAAACCAGGACAAGCAGTCACTCTGCGAGAACGGCTAGAGCGCGTAAGTTGTTTTTTCTTAATATCCAGTTCTCCTGTTGCTCTGTTTACCATTTGTCAAGTAAGTAGGGCTATTTTCGATTCTTTGCTTATTTGTAATTCTTATTTTCACTAAATATCTTTAATTTAATTAGACACGTTCCTATTTTGAATATCTGCCGTCTTAAGGGTTGTAGTCTGGTTGTTATTGTAGCACTTAAGTATCGCTGTTCATAACAGCTAGTTTCGATTTCGGCCATTCTCGGGATATTTGCTTTCGCTGTGCTAATTGCAAGGGCTATTAAACAGTCCTTCCAGAAAAACGCGGAGTTTTTTTGTGATTGTTGCGGGCAAAAATCCTTGATTACGCGGCCCGTTTTCTTAAAAAATGCGATGGAATATGCGGGATATTTATGCAATTTTTTGCGATGAAATTGCGGGAACTTGCAAAAATTGCGGGAACTTGCAAAAACTGCGGTTTGATGAAAAAGAGAAAAAAAAGTGATTGCCCCAACACCCTGTTCTCACTAGGCTACTACCTTAATATAAAGAGTCCTTTCTTATTACTTCCTATGATAAGCAAGCGTACTACATCACAGAAAGTGCTGGAAATATTTAATTTCTCATCTTGTTTTATTTCAGACTGTAACGAGTGGAAATAAGGTGTGGCCCCTTTAAGAGCTGCGCGCTCCCTGTTGAACGGTCTGCAGTATTATATTGTATGTGTGCCTCGAACACCCCATGTGTGCGGGTCATTTCTGTTTGATGCTAATTCTTTTATCTTATTTAGTTTATTAAGTAACGATGTGGACGGTAGTACGTGTGACAGACAGTTACGAGTTCGATTTGGGAATAAAGTGCTAGTTGTGAGATGCCAATCGCCTCCGTGAGTCTGTCTGGCCTCTGCAATAACTTCATCTGTGAGCTATCCCTATTTTTCTTCCCGACACAACGCGTTAAGACCTTAATAGACACATCAAACTTACAAAACATTGATGAGTCAAACAAGTTCTGTAGCTTTACTAGAGGAATATGCTACAACTTCAGTAAAAATTAATAAATGAAATATTTAAAAATAAATTGTGCTCCTGTTTTACAGCTTTTCGATGATGTTCGCGTCGTGTAATTACGTCACTTCATAATGTTCCCATGGCAACAGGGTGAAACGGCTGCTCTTGTGTGAAGCAAACGCAACATTTTCCAACTTTCTGCTAAGATATATGTGACTTTTTTGCGACGAAAAATGCGGGGATTATGAAATCATGCAAGCCCCGCATATTTTGCGCGGAAATCAGCAATTTATGCGGCGAAATTGCGGAGTATTTGAAAAAATGCGACCCCCGCATAAATATGCGGACTTTGGCTGATTATGCATTGAATTCAGCGATCGCATAATCGCGTTTTTCTGGAGGGACTGATTAAAGCAGATATAAATTAGAAGTAAATTCAGGAGAAAACCAGGACAAGCAGTCACTCTGCGAGAACGGCTAGAGTGCGTAAGTTGTTTTTTCTTAATATCCAGTTCTCCTGTTGCTCTGTTTACCATTTGTCAAGTAAGTAGGGCTATTTTCGATTCTTTGCTTATTTGTAATTTTTATTTTCACTAAATATCTTTAATTTAATTAGACACGTTCCTATTTTGAATATCTGCCGTCTTAAGGGTTGTAGTCTGGTTGTTATTGTAGCACTTAAGTATCGCTGTTCATAACAGCTAGTTTCGATTTCGGCCATTCTCGGGATATTTGCTTTCGCTGTGCTAATTGCAAGTTATATAACAAACATGGTGCTTTAGTTTTCTCTCTAACCTTTTTTGATCTAATTGGTGCAACAATATCTAATGTACTAGAGAAAATGGTACTCAAACTGCTGGTCATTTCCTCTAGTTCATCTGTTTGTTTGGGTTCACTGAGCAGCTGAGATAGATCAGGTAAGCTATTTGAGAATCTATCTATAGTGGTCGGAAGGATTGTTCTGCCTGGTCTATAACGTGGCGCAACATGACAAATTTCAGCAGTGCGTATTATACAAGTTACCATGTGATGATCGGTGAGATCGTCACTTTGCGGTATAATATCTATATCGGTTAGATTGGTTCCATATGATATAATTAAATCTAGTGTATGATTTAGACGATGAGTGGGACCACTGACATTCTGCTTGACCCCAAAGGAGTTTAATAAATCTGTAAACGCAGTCCCTAACGCATCGTTTGTGTTATCTACGTGTATGTTAAAATCTCCAACAATTATTGCTTTATCGGCATTGACCAATAGATCTGAGAGAAAGTCTGCAAACTCTTTTAGGAAATCAGCATATGGTCCTGGAGGTCTATATACAGTAGCCAAGGCTAGAGATAATAGGGATTTATTTCTTACATCTAAGAGCGTAACGTTTAGCACAAGTACTTCAAACGAGTTAAACCTGTGACCTGTTTTCTGAGTAACATTAATAATATCTCTATAGATTGTTGCAACACCGCCGCCACGACCGATCAGACGGGGCTCATGCTTATAACAGTATCCTGGCGGGGTAGACTCATTTAGACCGAAATACTCGTTTGGTTTAAGCCAGGTTTCAGGAAGGCAAAGTACATCGAAGCTATTATCTGTGACCATTTCATTTACAATAACCGCCTTAGGTGTGAGCGATCTAATGTTTAGAAAACCTAGTTTTAGAAATTGTTTTTGTTCACTGATATTTAGATTTTCAGGTTTAATTACAATAAGATTTTTCCTAGATCCTACATTGGATTTATTATTTGGCCTCACTAAACGAGGGATAGACACAGTTTCTAAATAATGTTCTACACTACTTATATCAATTAGATTGGCACAGCAAAGACTGTGATTTGGAATTTGATTTTCTAGTCATACGGTGTGTAACGTCTTGGAGATGTTGTCCGACAGAACAGCCGCTCCGAATCTGCTGGGGTGCAGGCCATCAGCACGGTAGAGCCTAGGTCGCTCCCAGAACAGATTCCAATTATTTACAAAGGGCAGTTTTTGTTCATTACACAATGACATTGACCATTCATTTAGTGCAAATAATCTACTGAACCTTTCCTGTCCTTGTCGGTACGTGGGAAGCGGTCCAGACACGATGATCGTTGCCTCAGGCGCTGTGCTGCGTACCGTCTCGATCAGGCTCCTGTAGTCCTTCTTCAGAACCTCCGTCTGCCGCAGCCTGATATCGTTTGTTCCAGCGTGAAGCACCACAGCTCCGACGCGCTCTTCACCGTTCAGGATCTCGGGAACCTGTGCGGCGACATCAAGAACACGAGCACCAGGAAGGCAGTGAGTGCGCACCTTACCCTTACCTGAGGTAGCACGGACATGACGGACCATGGAAGTGCCGATGATCACGGCGTCGTCGCGTTCCGACTCGCGAAGAGGGGAGAAGCGGTTCCGGGTGGAGATCTCGAAGACCGGGAGGGGCGGAGAGGTTCTTGCTCTGGTCCTGGCTCGTGTCTTCCGCTGTGGGATCACCCAGGGTCCATGGTGTTGGGTTGGTGCCGGAGTGAATGATGCCAGAGATGATCGCGTCCTCCTGGGCAGAGAAACGCAATTTAGTTAATGAGAGTCTCATTAATGAGAAATTGAACAGGTGTTCCTAATAATCCTTTAGGTGAGTGTAAAATGTTGTTTACATAGAATATATAGTTATCAACAGTCAATATTAATTCCTCATATATAAAAAATCTGAATTTTTCACATACATGTTCAACTGGCAGCCTACAGCAGTTCAATCATTTGCAGTATTAAAGTCATCAGCTGTTTGTGGTGTTGTTTTTATTGGTGTTGTTGTTATTTTTTTTCTTAGTTTTGCCATTCATTTTGTTGTTGTTATTTACATTTTGTTGTTGTTGTTTAAATTTTGCTGTTATTACTTTTGTTGTTTTTATTTTTGTAGTAGTTTAGTTTATTTTTGTTTTTGTTATTACGTTTTTTTTTTTTATTAAAAAAAAACAACCACCGAGGCCCCGATGGCCAAACATTATTTTTTTTAAGCACGAGGTCGAAGGCGCGCGCGGCAAAAATGACGTCATCGTGGAGCCGGCGGTAGTGCGCGTTGAGTGCGCGAGACCCCTATGGGTAACTGGCGGCTTCACTTCTGACCAATGGAAGAGAGCGAAGGGGCTCGTCCATCTTTTTTTACAGTCGGTCTAAGTTAGTCGCTTATATTTACAAAATGAGGCACCTTAATGTCACACACTGATCGATCTGCGCAGCGCCACTTTCACTCAAACACACCTTTTCACTCTTGTCACAGAGTGTTCACTGCAGAGCCAATGGGTGGAGCTCCCACTCTCTGGATGTTTTGGGTGGATCTTCAATGTCCAGCCACACTCAAACCCTAAACCTAACTAGTTTCAGCTCCACCCATTAGGTCCCCAGAGGTCTCTGTCCCACGTCCAACTCACCACAGCCAGGGAAGGGCGGGTCCTGCCTCCCTCCCGGACTCGCGTCGGCAACCACGAGAAGCTGAAGTGGACCCCATCCGACACCCACCTAGCGAAGCCTTCACTATTGATCTTCACTACTGAGACTGTGAGAGCTATAAAGCAGCGTCTCGCTGTAGTAAGAGCGCTTCACCTGGTCAAAGGCGCTGAGGGAGTGAGGGCGCCACACCACCTGACGCCGTGGGTCATTCCCATAGATATGGTGTGGAGTGACACCTCCCACCACCACCCAGCACCGTCCAAAACAGCTATCCCGTGAGAAAGCACAACACAGAGACCCTCCATCACCCTCTGAGCAAACTCTTCTCGGTCTCCTGGTGATCTTCTATTGGTCTTCACTGCAGATATGAAGTAGTCTCTCAGAACGGGTGCTTCATCGGGCACTGTGGTGGGTGGAGGTGTCCATATTATGGCAGTGGTTTTCAATCCTGGTCCCAACTGGTTAAGAAAGAGCTCTGAACTGTGTGTTCCAGGACCAGGACTGAAAACCACTGCCATTTGACACTGTGTTTTCTTCCTTTAAATCTTCAAAATCTTTCTTCAACTCCCAGCATGTAGTGGAAAAAGACGGAAATCGAATAATTCCCAAGGCCTACTATAATAGAATGCGATAAACAGTACGCCAACAGAGTAGTATGTCTGAACACATATAGTATGCGAAAAACAGTAGGCGAAAAGTCCCCGGATGACCTACTTCTTCCAGCGAGATTCTGAAGAGCCATTCCATGGACACTTTACATCCATGAGGCCACGGGAGAGGATTAACGGATGGCAGTGAAGCGACGCAACTGAAGCTGGTAGGTCACATGACGTATAAAACATGATGGATGTAGAACGTCCGAATTACATTTATACTACACATTCATAGCCTAGCCTACTATAAAACGCACGTTTTTAACGTTCGCGAAGTAAGTTCAAATTCAAACTCTGGTGAAACCTACTCTGAGTAGGCACTCACTCATGGTCAGATGCGTCCAAAATCGCACACTGTCACACAGTATGCTCTTTCTGAGGCAGCTCAACTCTCTTGAGCACAAGGGAGTGACTATTCAGAGGCGACTTTGTCGCTGCAGGTCGCCAGTGGCTGCGCTGGAGGGCGTTCCCACTACTGGTTGCCTAGTAATGTTTGTGAGTGACATTCACGGATGTTACTCTATGTTAGACAACAAATACGTTTTCTTGCCGCTACAAACAAATATTTTGGAAGGAAAAGTCTTAATATAAATGGAATCAGTACATAAAATGCATAATATTAAATATCATAAATTATAGGACAGTTTCTGACTGCTAAAATTACCTTCTCGTTCAACTTGCCTCGGTCAGACTCAGCACTAAAGAGTGACGCGCTCCACTGACTTCTCTCCTATTGGTAGTCGCTCCCGAAAGTCGCTCTGCATTTGCATAAAGTTAAACAGATCTCAACTTTGTCGAGAAGGGTCTGGCTGCAGACTTGCACTCTCAGACTTGCACTCTCAGACTTGCACTCTCAGACTTGCACGCTCAGACACGAGCGCTTCCGCTGCAAGTGACGTCACTTGCAATCGACACCTGCTCTCAGCTGCTTGTGACGTCTTTGTCTCGTCGCCAGACACGCCCCACCGGTCGCTGTCGCGCGCGTCGCCGGAAATCGCCCGGTCCCATTGAAATGAATGGTATCGTGTCGCTGGTAGTGTGAACGGGGCTGCTTTTATACAGAAGTTCTGCTTGTGACGTCATGACGAGGAATTTGGAATGTTAGTGACGCAGAGACGATTTCTTTGCGATGTGATTGGTTGTTGAGATTAGCCAATAGTGTGTGGCTGCACACTGTCACTAGCATTCTCCGCTGCCATAGAGACAGAGCGAACGCTATTTTCGAGCAAGCTGCCCCGCCGCTTATTGCGCGCACACACACATACACACATATATATATATATATATATATTATAATTATAGCATGCAGTTTATCAAGAATAATGATTGATCAAACCAGACAAATTTCCATTTGGCATTTTAATTCCACATTTTGAAGTACAGTAACTGTCATTAAAACAAGATCAGATCACAGACATATAACAGAGAAATACAAATACACATATACATTTTATATATATATATATATATATATATATATACACATACATACATACACACACACACACACACACACACTAACATGCAGGTTTCCAATTAAATTTTGGTTAAAAAAAAAAACACTTACAATACTTGGTAATAATATAAAGAGGTCAGCATGAAAATAATTACCAGTAAACACAAGTAATGAGGATATTTGGTACAAAGTGAAGGATACCAAATAATTTGAGGCTTAACATCATATTTACAAGTCATTTCTAACAATAGGATAAGTGGTAATAATTTAGAGTAAAGCTCTGGAGTAGAATATACCATTATAACTGCAATTTACAAGCTATATTTAATAATAGAATAACAGTTAAGCACTGTGACGGAATGAAGTAGAATATTTAGTACCAGGTAATGTGCAATATCAAGTATCAGAGGTAGCTTGGTATAGTATTCCAAGCTATTTTTAATAGAATAACAGTTGAGCACACTGGTGGAATGAAAGTAGAATTTTTGGTACTAGTTAATGTGCAATATCAAATATCAGGCATGAAATAGGATTTACAAACTATAATAGAATCGTTAAGCACTGACGGAATTAAATAAGCCAATACTGAAGTCACGGTAAGTAGAATATTTGATACCAGATAATGTGCAGATATCAAGTATTAGATTTATAATCTAGGATTTACAAGTTATATTTAAAAATAGAATAGTTAAGCACTGTAACAAGGCTTTTTTAGAGGTCTTGATGTTACTGACTGCAGGATAAAAAAAGGGTTCCAGTTGACAGTGATGCTGGGGTGTCAGTAGTGATGCTGGGTGTCAGTAGTGATGCTGGGTGTCAGTAGTCAGCCTAGGTTTAAGGGGTCGGCTGTGGGTCCCTCTCAGCGGCGCGGCGCCTTTTTCCACCTTCACATTCAGATGCTCCTTTCAGGTAATGCGTAACGTTAACCTGGATCGCCTCATCAGTGGCATCCTGGGTCACCGGGTTCTTCCGGATGGCTCCTGTAGAAAATACAGATCTGTCATTCTACTTGAATGGCATAAGGTTGTAGCAACATCGACTTTTTGCCTTAATTAGCTCAAATTATTCATAGGGAATTTTCATAATTAATCATGGATATGATTATTATCTTGCATGTTGCAGTCAAATTATCGAAATTGAAAATAGAGCGATCGAATATATGAATGATACATCATAACGAATTATAATTCCTCATTCATACATCAATGGTCTCATTACAGATCAATTATATGAGATAACTTTAAGGGAATTAATTTAGTTATCAAACACTTGGTTTGTCCAGCAAACAGCCGTAAGATTAACTTACCAACTTCTCAACAAAGTTATCCCTTTTTATAAACTCCAAGAAATCTCAATGTTCCGGCCGTGAACATTAATTTTCTTGTGTTTATAAAATTTAGGTTACTGAAATAGTAACAACTTGTAAAGCTTGTAGCTATGAGATCAGAATTTCATTGACTTGTAATATAAGCTAGACAGAAAGCAATCAAGAATATGGTTTTAATAATTGAAACTACGGATACAGAATTCTACATTAAAAACCCCGGGATACATATATGTACATTAACAGTAAAACTAACGAAACAAACAAATAACAACGAGAGAGAGAGAGAGAGAGAGAGAGAGAGAGAGAGAGAGAGAGAGAGAGAGAGAGAGAGAGAGAGAGAGAGAGAGAGAGAGAGAGAGAGAGAGAGAGATTGAGAGAGAGAGAGAGAGAGAGAGAGAGTGGTCTGATCGAAAGATCATGTGAGCTAGACAGAGAGGGAGAAATAAAGCAGACCTGGAAAGATCATGAGTTTTGCAAAATTCATCACAGACACAGAACCTTTGAGATAACAAAAATCAACAGATCTTAACCCTTGAAAGCATAGTAAAACAGGTACTTGCACTGGTAAAACTCTTTTGGATGGGTGATGAGAAACCGGCGTGTGTCTCTCTCGGTCATGTGGATTCCGAGCGTTCGGGTTCGTCCAGCGCGCGTGAGCGCGGCATGTTTGAATGTCCTTGGAGGTGAAGCTTGCCAGCTGAGATCGGGCTGTGTCCATTTTCCTCGCGAGCAGAAATGGCCAGGGACCAATGCAAGGAGAGGAGAGTGAGAGTTGCACAATGGTTCTCTTTGTGTTCCTGAGGAGAACCGCGTCTTGCGTGTGTGTCCTTAAGAGCGGGTGCGTGCTTTGTCAGCTCTTGTGGTCGCTGAAGGTTCAAAGAGTCTCTTTAAAGTTGAAGTTGCCGATTACGTTCATTTCACTGAAACTAAACGCAAGAAAAGGTCCGAAGACGAAAATAAAGAAAACGGAGAAAGCTCCCTAAGGAGCCATGGAACCGGAAACCTCTCACAGGGAAAAACTCTCTCTCCACGTAAGCGCTCTTCTGTGTCTCTTATGGAGAGGAGGGTTCACGCCCCTGTTTGACACATGACCGTCCGCGGATCTGAAGCGAACACAGTTCTCTTTGTCCTGTGTCGGTTTTGCCCACTGAGTCATGAGATTACACTTGAGCCGTTCGGCTCCTGAAATATGAAATGTGTAAAATAATGCACCTTACATCATTATGCTATCGGAATTCGGCTCCGTTATATTGAGGGAATTACAGACATATCAAACACGTCACATGAAGATTATCGGAATACAGAGATATGCATATCATAAGCATTTAGTTCCTTCAATGCAAGTCCATTCCTTCAAACACACTTCATACACAAAGTGACTATAAACTGGGAAACACACATGACATATGACATGCTAAGTTTTAATATTCAAGGTTCGTGTATGAGTGTACGTTAAAGCATGTGTGTGTGTGTTAGGGGTGGGAATCTCTAGGCACCCCACGATTCGATTCGATTACGATTCAGAGGGCTGCGATTCGATGCTAAATCGATTATCTGAATCTTTTTGTGTGACTATAAATACTTTGCTTTAAAAGTAAGTAATGACCCATAAAGAATTAACGTACAATAGATTTTATTAACATTGCAAAGAACCAACAGGAAAATAAATGTGTGCCTGAACTAGCAGCATACTTGTAGTAAATTAATAGTATAACAACGACCGGTACAGCCGAGTGTTTTTCCTCCTCTGGGTGGAAACGCGTCATATGGCTTCTTATTTGTATTGTTTCCGAAATATTTTAGTTTTATTCTACAAAGCTTACAACTAGTGTGACTCTTGACTGTCCAGCTCCTTTCCCCCTTCAACTTCAGAAGCCAAAATATTTCCACACGTCAGCTGTGTTTGGATCTCGGGCTCCATCGCGTCTCTGTTATGTGCACGCCACAGACGGTCCGGGCGGGCACTGCACTTCACGCTTCAGAGTTCCGTCTTTTGCGTTCCGTCAATATTAAGTTATTATAAATATATATCTTAAAAAAAAATTTTTTTTTTTGAAAATCGATTTTTGACATTTGTGAATCGATTCAGAATCGTCCACGTCCGCATCGCGATGCATCTAAGAATCGATTTTTTCCCCCACCCCTAGTGTGTGTGTGCGTGATTGTTCTTCAGAGTTCATTGAACGATGGTGGCCGGATGAACTTCAGTCCCGTGTCTTGGGTGTGTGTGTGCTTCGAATTTGATGAGTTTAATATCTGCGACAACTGCCAATTGTCCTATTGCACAATTCTCTTCTGTGTGTGTAAGCGAAAAGCCCCCGGGGGGGGGGGGTCACTGCTTTTAGCTTAATGGTGCTGAGTCACATGTGCCATATAGTTCTTTTTTTGTTTACTAATTCGAGACGAGGAACTCATGAGCGCATCATTGTCAGTAATTCAATCACGTCCAGGCACCCTCCGTTTCGTGTGGCAAACTACAAACAGAGGGGCTTTGTGAGTGACTCAGTAACTTAATTAACAGCCCCAGGACATCTACTTTTCTCAGTCTCTGAATTAAAATAATGCAAAACCAGTAGTTTAGGAAAATGGCAGATCTGACCATCTGATCATGGCTACAAGGTCATACACATCTACTTAAATATAAAAAAAATATCTAACTTACTTTGAACAATGGTCTTCAGGAACATGTCTCTAAAACATGCTTTATCCCCTACTCCAGTTCAGATTGTATTGATGGAAAGGTGATTAGAGAAGATATTCTGAATCATTCACCACACGGTTGTCTTTTGGTCCCTCCCACAAGCGATTTCCAAAAACCAAAGCTGAAAGTACAAAAAAAGTGTAACAAATTACATTTCTCTGAAGCTTCTCATAAATTTAAAATGTAACAGGCTGTGGATTCAGACTGTAGAATATGCAGTGTACAATCTTAATTTTACTTTTTAGATTACCCTAATGCGTTATAAACGAAATCAGAACACTTACAAATCGTTCCTGGAGCTCTTTATCCTGCCTCATACTGTTGTCAAGTAACGCCAAATCTTCCTGGGTGTCTAGGGGGAGTAACAGATCCCCTGGCAGGGATAACTCTCCAACTGACACATTGGCACTGAAAATGTTGCAGCATAGTGTCCATTTTGTTGTCCATACAAGACGTTGCAGCATTGGGGTCTGATCTGCACCTACAGGGGTTCCCAGAATAAAAGAAAGTAGTCAGTCCTGGTCCCTCAACTACTAAACTAAGACAGTTATATCTCGAGGTCTACTACATGTACAGATGGGCCCCAGTGGGAATTAAACCAACAACCAACGCCTGCATTGTTTGCAAGTTGTACCTGATTGCCCAGTGCGAGCAAACGTCTTCAACATTGTCCCAACTTGCTTCACCTGCTCTCGAAGTGAGCCGCTGTCATCTGAAGCTACGAAATAAAAGGCATATGGTAATTTTGGACACACAAAAAAGTTCAAATTAAGAGAGAGTGCATGTTCTCACCTGGTGGTGCACTGCTTTCCCTCAGGGCTTGTTTTTCATTCTGGGGTCTCTGGAAATCTACATAAAAAAAAATACAACTAAGGCACTATTTTCAATACTGTTAAGACTGCCATCCCTACCCCCAAACCAGCTGGAATTGTGATCAACTGAATACCACGCAGAAAAATATATTTGTGTATATTGTGTTGGTGACATGAAAGTGGTCATAATTCTTATTATTAAATACCTGCTGTTGCAGATTTATATAAATAAGTTAAAAAAAAGGGTGAATAAATAAAATATTGTTTTTTCACTGTTATTTTACTGTGTTTTTTGTTATCTTATTGTTGACCATTATGCCCGCTGTTGCAAATTTGCAACATACCAAATTGACCCCAAATTGACCATTATGCCCGCTGTTGCAAATTTGCAACATACCAAAATTTCGATTTATTTGTTGTGCAAAAGTGAAATTGATAATCTCAACATTATTTACCATCTACTTAAAGGCAAAAACACACATAAAAAATGTTTTATATACAGCTATATAAATTCAGGCATTAAGGGGTTAAAACACTGGACACTAACGCCGCCTTCACACTGGCAGTTGAAATCAGCTCCGATACGGCACCGAAACGACCGGAAGTCATTCATTTCCTATGGAGATTCGCAGACCGCATGCGAATGGGTCCGACAGAGTGCGGTGCGAAGAAAATCGCGTCCGTTGGTCATCCGGATGCGTTCAAAAAATTGAACTCTTGCGAAAAGCTACGGACGGTTCCTATCCGACAATTCCAGCGGAAGTTGAGCGTTGCTATGGTACTGATAAACAAACCTGATTTCTAAACTTTTCATACAATAAATAATGATTTTAGAACGATAAGTTGTCATGTCATTTTTTTTATTTTCATGACTTAACGTTATTTAAATTTATGTTCATTAGTAAAAACAGTAACATCTGTTTGAAAAAAAGTAACAACCTTATTTTTATTTGGTAAAATGTAATCTGACTTTTTGAGTTTTATTCAAATTAACCTTTGGTCATCCAGTATCATGCATTTTAGATCATGATAACCACAAATAAAACCATGCATAGCCTATAGCACCTCACTATCATGGCAAAATGTAACTGTATGGTTTCTATGGTATTTGTATGAAAAACAGTAGCCTAACAATACATTAAATACTGTAATTTTATTACATTAGTCCTTTAATACATTGTCTACATTAATAATATAATACAATTCAATATGTATATCCCACATTTCATGGTGGAAATAATATAATAGGCTATAACGTTACAGTAAATCCATGGTAAATGAAGGGAATTTGTAGACGGAAAAGTTTTCTGTATCGTTGCGCACAGTGACAGACATCGAACTATTGACATTATACCACTAAAATATCACATTTTTTAGCCGACCTGACATCTCAACGTCCTGAGCGACTTTCCTCCACGCAGCAGCCTTCCTATTAATATCTCTGTAGCCCTCATCAGAGAGATCATACAGAATCGTACATTCTGACACGGACAAAATCAACCTTTCTAATCTCTCCGCCATTTTTGTTCTACCCGCTTCCGACGCTTTTCGCGGTGTAGTACGACGTCCGCTGGGGGCGTATTGCGAATTACGGAGCTGATTTCAACTGCCAGTGTGAAGGCGGCGTAAGACATAGGCCTAGAATATACCTTCATAGCAGGAAACTTCATGCTGTACACGAGGTGTCAGGGGAGTCCAAGGGCCAATAACTGAGCGAGCGATGACTTTCTCCTATTGTTTATTCAGGCACTCAAGGAAGTTTTCAAATGGGAAGCATGAGATGTTATCAAGGACACCATACTTTTTGGCATCTTGTCTGAGGTGCACAAAACCAATCCATGCATGTTGTATGTCACGTTCTTTTCCATAAAGCTTGCTGTAGTGATCAAAGAGAACCAATATTATAATATAACCACGGTAGCTACATTGTGAACTGAACTAGCAACATACTTGTTCGGACAAACAAAATAATTTATTACACAACCTATATACATTATTATGTTACGTTTTGTTAAAAAAAAAACACAAGTTATACTTAGTCTTTCTAGATGTAAAGCTTTGGCTAACTACTGTAAGTAGCTAATTACATTTCTACATGTAACGTTACTAGCAACATTGCTTAACCTCAGTGTGTCCTGTAACAAAGGCAAAACAGCATGTGTTAGCTAACATTTGCTAACGTTAGCCACTCTAGCTAACTTACTGGACTAGCAGCATACTGCAAGAACAACGATTACTAACATAGATATTTTAAAAAGATAAACTAAAAACAATGTCAACATAATATTGCGTTACACAAAAAGGAAACATGTACTTACTTAAACGACGGTAGTCGATGACTTTGCTAGCTAGCAAACTGTAGGGTGTAGTAACTTCGGCAATCTTCTTCTCTTGATTAATGGCGGATTGTAAGTTGTAACCAACTTTTAGGTGCATACCGCCAGCTACTGTACAGGAGTGTGTAACACCATGCAATTTAAGTGTTCTAATCTAACTGAGGCAAACCAAAGCCCGTCAAACGATGCGCAATGTGCTCTAGTCATATTGTTAGGAGAGAGGGGCCAGCCTCAGGGGCTCCAGTGCGTCATCGAGCCACCATCCAAAAAATCCTGAACACACCATTGGTGCAAAACTGTTTAACGGTCTAACTCCACAATTCAGTACTTCACAGTTTACAGTCTTTGTAATGTGTTTTAGCAATACATTTTTAACATTTATACTGTGTTTAGATTTTTTTAATTGCCTTTTAAAAAAAAAATCTGCTAAATTGTTCATACCATGAATTAAATACATATTTAAAAACATAATAAGAAAGATATTTATTCCCAAGTAAGTTTTATTGCCAAATTATTTTTGGTTTATTGGTGCATGTCTCAAAGGTGCATCAATCAAAGAAATGTAAAAATGTTTTACCTGCATAAAATAATTAAATATATTTTACATAGCCTATATTATAATCTTCAGAGTTTCAAAGTAATTTAAATGTCATTTCCTAAACCTTATAATGGAATCAAGAGTCAAGAATCTGTTATAGCCTAAACCTAATGGCTTTGGGGCAAAATAATGATAGGCTAATAGCCATGGCTGGTCGATTTATTTTGAGAGTAGAAATCCTTGTACTTCACAGCGGCTTGCCGCCAGCCGGCCGCGGTCCATTAGACGGAGGCAACCGCCAGAGAAAATGAAGCAGTCGGCCCGCCAGCTATTCGCCGGCGGCATCTCGCAAAAAATGGGAGTGACGAATTCAGCGGCAAACGTTTCATCCCCGCCAGCGAGACGCACCTATAGCCGACTGCTTAGGGCCGGCGGCAAAAAGAAGCCGTGCGGATATTTTTTGCTATCTGGGCTACTGCACGCGCAAATGAAATTACGAGCATGCAAAGTCGTAGCTATGTTGTCAATTAGTAAGTCATGAAATTACCAAAAAGCCAAATTACCAATAAATTACATAACTGGTATGTCGTGTGTTAACTGGGAAGGATTTGCATGCAGATGATGTTCAGATCTGTTCATCAGGAGCAGTTTTTATTTTTAATTAACAGTTCATGTTAGTATTTTGTCTATTTGCATGGTAACTGTTGTTTCCGTATCCCCAAAATGCCACTTTATTTTCACATTGTGTTATTTTGTATATTTCTAAAATGACTGTGGTGACCAAATTGTTGGCCATTCCTTACATTCCGTCAACTTAATAACTCACAATTTCATGCACATCTCTTTTAATTCAGCTCAAAATATCTTACATGTGTGTCTTTGTAGACCTCTTGTGGAAAAAATGTATATAACATACATAATATTTCAGGACGCTTGCCATTAGATGGCCTTATAACTCTATATGGAGCAAATGAGCTCTTCCGTTGGGTCCTAAAGTCAGTTACTCTTGAGTTTGCATTCATACAAGACATTATAAAAAAAAAAAAAAATTTGGTAAAGTTTTAGCATTTTTTGTTTGAATTTTGAGCATATTTAGGTTTTTCTATGTGTACTAAAGCATTCCTCGCATTCCAATAATTCCTATGGGGGTCAAATTGACCCGCAAGGGAAAGATTTGTTACTTTTTTAAATTTCAACCACAAAGCTCCTCGAATCCATTCAATTTTTGTTTGTTTTTTTGTTCGGTTTTTTAGTGGATTCGTGGTTCAAGTGCGACAAATGTCCATGGGGTCTTGTCCTGGGGTCAAAGCAACTTGCACTGAAATCCAGGGGCGGCCTTACCTATGTTTCACCCGTTTCAATTGAAACAGCCCCCACCCTCCAAGGGGGCCCCCACAGACTCTCTATTTTCTCCGTAGGATATTGATTTTCAGCCATAATGTCTAAACCATTCAAGATAGATTGACTACGAGGTTGTGAAACGAAAGTTTCTGCTCCTATAAAAGCCACAAGGTATGAAATCAACCTTGTTATTTGCGATATTGTGGAGAAATACTACACTACCCACAATTCTAAGCAAAACACTGATGTCTCTGATTGGTCGAACTCGCGGTTACCATGGCGACGTTTACCACCCCTGCGAACGGCTTGGATCTGAAGTATAACATCGGTAGTTTTTATAGCTTTGACTTTTTTGCCGTTAGGGTAAAGTCTTATTTTGAGCAGGAAAAGAATTTTAAGAGGAAATGAAACGTACAAATGCCAGTGGTGCTGAAAAACGAAAGATATCGGACAACAAAAGAAAAGCTTCAGTCTACCAAAAGTGAAGTTACCCTGCGTGAAAGGGCGAGGCTTATTTCAACGTAAAACGCTGTATAATTGTATAGTTTTACTCAAATAAGGATGGATTATTTCTATGTTGAGCTGCCTGTTCATGAAGCTGAAAGTGCACGTAATAAAATAACATACCATTGATACAAACCAACAGGAATCCTTGGTTTTTATGCTCTATTATGTGTATGTTTTATGTGGGTAGGGCCCCATATTAGTTATTGAAACGGGCCCCCAGATGCTTAAGGCCGCCACTGCTGAAATCGCTGGTGTTTCTGGCGTCACAAACTACCTTGTAACAAATCAGGTTGTGTGAGTGAATCTCTGAGCTGGTGAGAGTTTATCTTGTTTGATCAGAATCTTACTGATTCCAAAAGACTAATGATATGAATATTTATTTGTGTGTATAGATAGATAGATATGAAACGTCATGCTCACTGATCTCCACTAGATGGCAGCACTGTCATCAGTTCAGTTTCAAGTCTGAATAAACTTCAATTCGTTCATACTTCCATTAGTAGAAAGAGCAGAGTATTTAAACTAAATTCATTCGATATTTGACTTTCGATATTTTTTTTACCAATTTAACAGGAGTCAGAAAACAACAAGCAGTCAAATGAAAAGTTACTTTAATAAGTTAAATATATTGGTGTGCATAAAAACAAGCAATGGGCTTCTTATATATCTTTTAAATATAATTTTTATTCAATTCAGTTTCTTTTTTAACCCATTATTAGTTTATACACCCACCTAAAGGATTATTAGGAACACCATACTAATACTGTGTTTGACACCCTTTCGCCTTCAGAACTGCCTTAATTCTACCTGGCATTGATTCAACAAGGTGCTGAAAGCATTCTTTAGAAATGTTGGCCCATATTGATAGGATAGCATCTTGCAGTTGATGGAGATTTGTGGGATGCACATCCAGGGCACGAAGCTCCCGTTCCACCACCACATCCCAAAGATGCTCTATTGGGTTGATATCTGGTGACTGTGGGGGCCATTTTAGTACAGTGAACTCATTGTCATGTTCAAGAAACCAATTTGAAATGATTCAAGCTTTGTGACATGGTGCATTATCCTGCTGGAAGTAGCCATCAGAGGAGCCATAAAGGGATGGACATGGTCAGAAACAATGCTCAGGCCGTGGCATTTAAACGATGCCCAATCGGCACTAAGGGGCCTAAAGTGTGCCAAGAAAACATCCCCCACACCATTACACCACCACCACCAGCCTGCACAGTGGTAACAAGGCATGATGGATCCATGTTCTCATTCTGTTTACGCCAAATTCTGACTCTACCATCTGAATGTCTCAACAGAAATCGAGACTCATCAGACCAGGCAACATTTTTCCAGTCTTCAACTGTCCAATTTTGGTGAGCTCTTGCAAATTGTAGCCTCTTTTTCCTATTTGTAGTGGAGATGAGTGGTACCCGGTGGGGTCTTCTGCTGTTGTAGCCCACCCGCCTCAAGGTTGTGCGTGTTGTGGCTTCACAAATGCTTTGCTGTATACCTCGGTTGTAACGAGTGGTTATTTCAGTCAAAGTTGCTCTTCTATCAGCTTGATTCAGTTGTTGGCCCATTCTCCTCTGACCTCTAGCATCAACAAGGCATTTTCGCCCACAGGACTGCCGCATACTGGATGTTTTTCCCTTTTCACACTGTTACGACCCCCGAATTAGTCTAGGGGTTCGGGAGTCCAACATTTTAAATGTGGCATTATAGAGGAACATATATAAGCCATGGTTTGTACAAAAGACCCAACAATCAAGCTTACTGTGCAAAAAGCCAAAACCTTTATTCAGTAAACAAGGTAAATGGCAAAAGTGAAGTGAATTAATCTATACGAATATAGATTAATATATATATAAATTGACATGAGATACAGAATTTCTGTAAGATGGATTAAGTTAATGAAAAGAGAAAAGATAGACGTGGACGGCGCCAAAGAAAAGAAAATAACAAAACCAAACGAAGTCTAGCTGTTAAATAACCTCTACTCCTAACTAAGAAAATAAAGAAGAAAACAATAATCTTCAGCGTCCAAGACGCCCTACCTAATCTCCACTAACTAACAGAAAACAGAAATACAGGGAGTGGCACTCGCCCCTAACCGAATGTGTTTAGACAAAAGCGAAAACCCCTGCGTGTTGCAGTGTATGTCACGTGACATGCTACCTGTCTATCTCTCTCTCCGCACTAGTAACCTTCAGCGGTCTACTGTAGAGCAAGTTACATAAAATCAGAGAATTAAACACAGGAAGAGTTCACTCATACATAAACTCAGCATCACACAGAGTGAACTAGAACCACAGCCTTAACAGGGTATACAAAGTCATGACAGAAAGCTGCGTGGTCTGAGTCTCAGCGAGCCGAGAGCTTTTTTGTGGAAACGTCTGGCGTGCACTCTTATTCCCCAGGTGGCCTGTTCCCATTGGCGACAGCGAGAAGAGGTGACGTCAGCGCTAACAAAAAAAAAAAAACACAAGTTATACTTAGTCTATCTAGATGTAAAGCTTTGGCTAACTACTGTAAGTAGCTAATTACATTTCTACATGTAACGTTACTAGCAACATTGCTTAACCTCAGTGTGTCCTGTAACAAAGGCAAAACAGCATGTGTTAGCTAACATTTGCTAACGTTAGCCACTCTAGCTAACTTACTGGACTAGCAGCATACTGCAAGAACAACAATTACTAACATAGATATTTTAAAAAGATAAACTAAAAACAATGTCAACATAATATTGCGTTACACAAAAAGGAAACATGTACTTACTTAAACGACGGTAGTCGATGACTTTGCTAGCTAGCAAACTGTAGGGTGTAGTAACCATAGACAGTAAAAGAAATGGACAGAGCGATCTCATTGGAACTCAGTTGAGACAGTTGAAGCCCACTTTTAGCGATTTTTGAGCACTTCCGTTCCTGACGCGCAGACTCAGACCGACTCAAACTAAGCTTGATGACGTGAGCAACCTGTCTGACAGACGTTAATCTTCTAGTAGCTGTGCGTGTAAATTGCCAACGTTAATCTTGCAGAGACGGGGAACTTGAGCAAAGAGTTCTTTGGCGTGAGTGAGCAGGAGTAAGTATTCCGTTGCTTTTAACTCATTATCTATGGGCTTCTCCCTTGACGGGACGTCCCCCCGATTGCCTGCGAGCTTCTCCTCCTATCTGTACGGTAATTTCTGTACAGCGCGACAGAGAGTCGAGTGGTTATGACGCAATCGTTAGCCTATTTTTACCAAAACTGTTTCTACGGGGCCATAATGTAACATAGAAGGTAATGGGGCCCTTTATACATTGTCGTGTTTCTTTAGAAATAAATAATGGACAAATGGAGTCTTTAAACGCCTCAGATGTAAAGTTATTCGCTGTCAAAGTGACGCCAAAATTAATGGGAGTCAATGGAAATGCTAACGCAAGTGAAGTTCTGCTACAAGATGGCGGCACCCGGCCGACTTCAACTTCCGGTCGATGGATTACCCCCTTGGTAGTAACTTCGGCAATCTTCTTCTCTTGATTAATGGCGGATTGTAAGTTGTAACCAACTTTTAGGTGCATACCGCCAGCTACTGTACAGGAGTGTGTAACACCATGCAATTTAAGTGTTCTAATCTAACTGAGGCAAACCAAAGCCCGTCAAACGATGCGCAATGTGCTCTAGTCATATTGTTAGGAGAGAGGGGCCAGCCTCAGGGGCTCCAGTGCGTCATCGAGCCACCATCCAAAAAATCCTGAACACACCATTGGTGCAAAACTGTTTAACGGTCTAACTCCACAATTCAGTACTTCACAGTTTACAGTCTTTGTAATGTGTTTTAGCAATACATTTTTAACATTTATACTGTGTTTAGATTTTTTTAATTGCCTTTTAAAAAAAAAATCTGCTAAATTGTTCATACCATGAATTAAATACATATTTAAAAACATAATAAGAAAGATATTTATTGCCAAGTAAGTTTTATTGCCAAATTATTTTTGGTTTATTGGTGCATGTCTCAAAAGTGCATCAATCAAAGAAATGTAAAAATGTTTTACCTGCATAAAATAATTAAATATATTTTACATAGCCTATATTATAATCTTCAGAGTTTCAAAGTAATTTAAATGTCATTTCCTAAACCTTATAATGGAATCAAGAGTCAAGAATCTGTCGTAGCCTAAACCTAATGGCTTTGGGGCAAAATAATGATAGGCTAATAGCCATGGCTGGTCGATTTTGAGAGTAGAAATCCTTGTACTTCACAGCGGCTTGCCGCCAGCCGGCCGCGGTCCATTAGACGGAGGCAACCGCCAGAGAAAATGAAGCAGTCGGCCCGCCAGCTATTCGCCGGCGGCATCTCGCAAAAAATGGGAGTGACGAATTCAGCGGCAAACGTTTCATCCCCGCCAGCGAGACGCACCTATAGCCGACTGCTTAGGGCCGGCGGCAAAAAGAAGCCGTGCGGATATTTTTTGCTATCTGGGCTACTGCACGCGCAAATGAAACTACGAGCATGCAAAGTCGTAGCTATGTTGTCAATTAGTAAGTCATGAAATTACCAAAAAGCCAAATTACCAATAAATTACATAACTGGTATGTCGTGTGTAAACTGGGAAGGATTTGCATGCAGATGATTTTCAGATCTGTTCATCAGGAGCAGTTTTTATTTTTAATTAACAGTTCATGTTAGTATTTTGTCTATTTGCATGGTAACTGTTGTTTCCGTATCCCCAAAATGCCACTTTATTTTCACATTGTGTTATTTTGTATATTTCTAAAATGACTGTGGTGACCAAATTGTTGGCCATTCCTTACATTCCTTCAACTTAATAACTAACAATTTCATGCACATCTCTTTTAATTCAGCTCAAAATATCTTACATTTGTGTCTTTGTAGACCTCTTGTGGAAAAAATGTATATAACATACATAATATTTCAGGACGCTTGCCAATAGATGGCCTTATAACTCTATATGGAGCAAATGAGCTCTTCCGTTGGGTCCTAAAGTCAGTTACTCTTAAGTTTGCATTCATACACGACATTATATAAAAAAAACATTTTGGGTAAAGTTTTAGCATTTTTAGTTTGAATTTTGAGCATATTTAGGTTTTTCTATGTGTACTAAAGCATTCCTCGCATTCCAATAATTCCTATGGGGGTCAAATTGACCCGCAAGGGAAAGATTTGTTACTTTTTAAAATTTCAACCACAAAGCTCCTCGAATCCATTCAATTTTTGTTTGTTTTTTGTTCGGTTTTGTTTTGTGGATTCGTGGTTCAAGTGCGACAAATGTCCATGTGGTCTTGTCCTGGGGTCAAAGCAACTTGCACTGAAATCCAGGGGCGGCCTTACCTATGTTTCACCCGTTTCAATTGAAACAGGCCCCACCCTCCAAGGGGGCCCCCACAGACTCTCTATTTTCTCCGTAGGATATTGATTTTCAGCCATAATGTCTAAACCATTCAAGATAGATTGACTACGAGGTTGTGAAACGAAAGTTTCTGCTCCTATAAAAGCCACAAGGTATGAAATCAACCTTGTTATTTGCGATCTTGTGGAGAAATACTACACTACCCACAATTCTAAGCAAAACACTGATGTCTCTGATTGGTCGAACTCGCGGTTACCATGGCGACGTTTACCACCCCTGCGAACGGCTTGGATCTGAAGTATAACATCGGTAGTTTTTATAGCTTTGACTTTTTTGCCGTTAGGGTAAAATCTTATTTTGAGCAGGAAAAGAATTTTAAGAGGAAATGAAACGTACAAATGCCAGTGGTGCTGAAAAACGAAAGATATCGGACAACAAAAGAAAAGCTTCAGTCTACCAAAAGTGAAGTTACCCTGCGTGAAAGGGCGAGGCTTATTCCAACGTAAAACGCTGTATAATTGTATAGTTTTACTCAAATAAGGATGGATTATTTCTATGTTGAGCTGCCTGTTCATGAAGCTGAAAGTGCACGTAATAAAATAACATACCATTGATACAAACCAACAGGAATCCTTGCTTTTTATGCTCTATTATGTGTATGTTTTATGTGGGTAGGGCCCCATATTAGTTATTGAAACGGGCCCCCAGATGCTTAAGGCCGCCACTGCTGAAATCGCTGGTGTTTCTGGCGTCACAAACTACCTTGTAACAAATCAGGTTGTGTGAGTGAATCTCTGAGCTGGTGAGAGTTTATCTTGTTTGATCAGAATCTTACTGATTCCAAAAGACTAATGATATGAATATTTATTTGTGTGTATAGATAGATAGATATGAAACGTCATGCTCACTGATCTCCACTAGATGGCAGCACTGTCATGAGTTCAGTTTCAAGTCTGAATAAACTTCAATTCGTTCATACTTCCATTAGTAGAAAGAGCAGAGTATTTAAACTAAATTCATTCGATATTTGACTTTCGATATTTTTTTTACCAATTTAACAGGAGTCAGAAAACAACAAGCAGTCAAATGAAAAGTTACTTTAATAAGTTAAATATATTGGTGTGCATAAAAACAAGCAATGGGCTTCTTATATATCTTTTAAATATAATTTTTATTCAATTCAGTTTCTTTTTTAACCCATTATTAGTTTATACACCCACCTAAAGGATTATTAGGAACACCATACTAATACTGTGTTTGACACCCTTTCGCCTTCAGAACTGCCTTAATTCTACCTGGCATTGATTCAACAAGGTGCTGAAAGCATTCTTTAGAAATGTTGGCCCATATTGATAGGATAGCATCTTGCAGTTGATGGAGATTTGTGGGATGCACATCCAGGGCACGAAGCTCCCGTTCCACCACCGCATCCCAAAGATGCTCTATTGGGTTGAGATCTGGTGACTGTGGGGGCCATTTTAGTACAGTGAACTCATTGTCAAGTTCAAGAAACCAATTTGAAATGATTCAAGCTTTGTGACATGGTGCATTATCCTGCTGGAAGTAGCCATCAGAGGATGGGTACATGGTGGCCATAAAGGGATGGACATGGTCAGAAACAATGCTCAGGCCATGGCATTTAAACGATGCCCAATCGGCACTAAGGGGCCTAAAGTGTGCCAAGCAAACATCCCCCACACCATTACACCACCACCACCAGCCTGCACAGTGGTAACAAGGCATGATGGATCCATGTTCTCATTCTGTTTACGCCAAATTCTGACTCTACCATCTGAATGTCTCAACAGAAATCGAGACTCATCAGACCAGGCAACATTTTTCCAGTCTTCAACTGTCCAATTTTGGTGAGCTCTTGCAAATTGTAGCCTCTTTTTCCTATTTGTAGTGGAGATGAGTGGTACCCGGTGGGGTCTTCTGCTGTTGTAGCCCATCCGCCTCAAGGTTGTGCGTGCTGTGGCTTCACAAATGCTTTGCTGTATACCTCTGTTGTAACGAGTGGTTATTTCAGTCAAAGTTGCTCTTCTATCAGCTTGATTCAGTTGGCCCATTCTCCTCTGACCTCTAGCATCAACAAGGCATTTTCGCCCACAGGACTGCCGCATACTGGATGTTTTTCCCTTTTCACACTGTTACGACCCCCGAATTAGTCTAGGGGTTCGGGAGTCCAACATTTTAAATGTGGCATTATAGAGGAACATATATAAGCCATGGTTTGTACAAAAGACCCAACAATCAAGCTTACTGTGCAAAAAGCCAAAACCTTTATTCAGTAAACAAGGTAAATGGCAAAAGTGAAGTGAATTAATCTATACGAATATAGATTAATATATATATAAATTGACATGAGATACAGAATTTCTGTAAGATGGATTAAGTTAATGAAAAGAGAAAAGATAGACAGCGCCAAAGAAAAGAAAATAACAAAACCAAACGAAGTCTAGCTGTTAAATAACCTCTACTCCTAACTAAGAAAATAAAGAAGAAAACAATAATCTTCAGCGTCCAAGACGCCCTACCTAATCTCCACTAACTAACAGAAAACAGAAATACAGGGAGTGGCACTCGCCCCTAACCGAATGTGTTTAGACAAAAGCGAAAACCCCTGCGTGTTGCAGTGTATGTCACGTGACATGCTACCTGTCTATCTCTCTCTCCCCACTAGTAACCTTCAGCGGTCTGCTGTAGAGCAAGTTACATAAAATCAGAGAATTAAACACAGGAAGAGTTCACTCATACATAAACTCAGCATCACACAGAGTGAACTAGAACCACAGCCTTAACAGGGTATACAAAGTCATGACAGAAAGCTGCGTGGTCTGAGTCTCAGCGAGCCGAGAGCTTTTTTGTGGAAACGTCTGGCGTGCACTCTTATTCCCCAGGTGGCCTGTTCCCATTGGCGACAGCGAGAAGAGGTGACGTCAGCGCTAACAATGATTGACAGGTCACTTAGCTAATCACGGGTACCTGCAAAAGCGAAAGTAACCGAGAGAGAGCGGGAAGAGAAACACACACACGCAATACAGGAACGTAACACACACCATTCTTTGTAAACCCTAGAAATGGTTGTGCGTGAAAATCCCAGTAACTGAGTAGATTGTGAAATACTCAGACCGGCCCGTCTGGCACCAACAACCATCCCACGCTCAAAATTGCTTAAATCACCTTTCTTTCCCATTCTGACATTCAGTTTGGAGTTCAGGAGATTGTCTTGACCAGGACCACACCCCTAAATGCATTGAAGCAACTGCCATGTGATTGGTTGATAAGATAATTGCATTAAGTCAAGTCAAGTCAAGTCACCTTTATTTATATAGCGCTTTTTACAATACAGATTGACAGATTGTATCAAAGCGCTTCACAGTGATAACATGAAAACAATATAACAAAGTTTGTTTCTAAAAGATATTGCGTCAACGTCCACCTTAAGTAAGGCAGATCAATAATATTATTGAATATTAAATGTCCCCAACTAAGCAAGCCAAAAGCCAAGGCAACAGTGGCAAGGAACCAAAACTCCATCAGGGACAGAATGGAGAAAAAAACCTTGGGAGAAACCAGGCTCAGTCGGGGGGCCAGTTCTCCTGTGGCCAACGAAGGAACAGTGCATGATTCGGGCAGCATTACAAGTCAGATTGGATCGGAACATTTAGAGTATTTTTTGGAAGTCCAAGTATGCACGCCGGTCTTAAGACGAGTTGTTGAGGATCAGTGCCGTCCACCATAGAGAGTCCATATCGCCCGTGTTGAGTCGTCACTTCATAGGCTTTGTGATTGGAGCATCTGAAGTCTCCGTGAGAGGCTGGATACAAACTGGAGCTGACGAATGCCATTTTCTCGGGACTCGCGTCCCGAGATAACAGCAGAAAAGCAAAGGGAAAATAATTAGCGTAGCTGCTGTTCATAATGATGATTTCCATAACACAGGCGTAAATGACAAAACATGAGGACAGTGACTCTTGCGTCCCAAAATCACCCCCCTCCGTCCCCCACTCAACTCAGCCCAGCTTACTGACCTATACGTCCCTACTACTGCTGAGACCTAACCACAATCTCACAATCTCTCCGCAACCCAACCATACGCGCCAACCCGTTGACTAAGGCTGTCGAGCCCCACTGGTGCGTGAATAGGCAGTTTCAGTGGACAACGGTTCCGTATGGCATACTACCTACCGCAACACAATATCTGCCCAACCACCCGTCATTCACGCAATATACACAGGAACGTAATGACTGCAAATACTATGCAACCTATACAGATAACCTACAGTCTCTTCAAGTTTTATAGTATTAAATGCATTTGATCTGATTCAGCAGTATTATAAAAGGTAAGCATTATGTAAATGCTTGGCTGAAGAGATGCGTCTTTAATCTAGTTTTGAACTGGGACAGCGAGTCAGAGCCTCGAACAATATCAGGAAGGCTATTCCAGAGTTTAGGAGCTAAATGTGAGAACGCCCTCCCTCCTTTAGTGGACTTAGATATCCTAGGAATGACTAGAAGCCTCGAATTTAGTGATCTTAAAGAACGCGATGGATTGTAGGGCGATAGAAGGTCCATTAAATACACAGGAGCTAAACCATTTAGGGCTTTATAGGTCAGTAGTAGTACTTTGTAATTGATACGGAACTTGATAGGTAACCAGTGTAGAGATGATAAAATTGGTGTTATATGATCATATTTTCTTGACCTAGTAAGAACTCTAGCGGCTGCATTTTGGACTAACTGTAGCTTGTTTATTGAGGATGCAGGACAACCGGCTAATAAAGCATTACAGTAATCTAGTCTCGAGGTCATGAATGCATGAACTAACTTTTCTGCATCAGAAACAGATAGCATGTTACGTAATTTAGCAATGTTTCTAAGATGGAAAAAGGCTGTTCTTGTTACATATGAAATATGATTTTCGAAAGACAAGTTGTGGTCTAGTATAACTCCCAGGTCTTTTACCGTAGAGGATAAAGTAACAGGACATCCTTCTATATTAAAGTTGTATTGTAAGTGGTTTTGTGGATAGTTTTTTGGACCAACAAGTAATACCTCCGTTTTATCTGGATTTAGTAGCAGGAAATTATGCGTCATCCAGCATTTTATATCTTTAAGACACTCTGTCAATTTTGATGAGTTAGTGTTTTCATCTGGTCGTGATGAAATATATAATTGAGTGTCATCAGCATAACAGTGGAAATTAATTCCATGTTTTCTTATAATATTACCAAGTGGCAGCATATATATTGAGAATAGCAGAGGGCCTAACACCGATCCTTGCGGCACTCCATAGTCTACTGACGTTATCTTCGATTTTTCCCCATTTAAACAAACAAAATGGTAACGGTCTGATAAATACGATCTGAACCAGCTTAATGCCTGTCCCTGAACACCAGTGTAGTTTTGTAGTCGATCCAAGAGTATTTTATGATCTATAGTGTCAAACGCAGCACTAAGATCGAGTAGAACTAACATTGAGATACAGCCTTGGTCAGAAGCTAAAAGTAAATCATTTGTAATTTTAACTAGCGCAGTTTCTGTGCTATGATGCGGTCTGAATCCTGACTGAAATTTTTCATATATATCATTTTCTTGCATGAAAGAGCACAATTGAGCGGACACAGTCTTTTCTAGTATTTTAGACATAAATGGAAGATTTGAAATCGGTCTGTAATTTGCTAAGTTATTTGGATCTAATTGCGGTTTCTTAATGAGAGGTTTTATTACTGCCAGCTTGAATATTTTTGGAACATGACCTAAAGATAAAGACGAGTTAATAATATTAAGAAGAGGCTCTTCCACTACAGGTAACACTTCTTTCAGAAATTTAGTTGGTATTGGATCTAATAAACATGTTGTTGGTTTAGATGCAATGATAAGTTTATTTAGCTCTTCCTGTCCTATAGTTGTAAAGCGGTGTAGTTGTTCTTGAGGGGCGATAATTGAGGCTGAATCATAAGACACCATAGAGGATTGTACATTTACAATTGTGTTTCGGATGCTTTCTATTTTCTCATTGAAGTAGTTCATAAAATCATTACAGCTATACTGTAACGGAATAATTTGCTCGGGTGATGTCTGTTTATTTGTTAGTCTAGCCACGGTGTTAAATAAAAACCTTGGATTATTTTGGTTATTTTCTATTAGTTTGCGGAGATGCTCAGCCCTGGCTGCTTTTAGAGCTTTTTTATAACGTGACATACTGTCTTTCCACGCGATTCTAAAGACCTCTAAATTAGTTTGTTTCCATTTACGCTCTAGGTTACGAGTTTCTCTCTTGATAGCATGCGTAGCACTGTTGTACCATGGTGCTTTAGTTTTCCCTCTAACCTTTTTTGATCTAATTGGTGCAACAATATCTAATGTACTAGAGAAAATGGTGCTCAAACTGCTGGTCATTTCCTCTAGTTCATATGTTTGTTTGGGTTCACTGAGCAGCTGAGATAGATCAGGTAAGCTATTTGAGAATCTATCTATAGTGGTCGGAAGGATTGTTCTGCCTGGTCTATAACGTGGCGCAACATGACAAATTTCAGCAGTGCGTATTATACAAGTTACCATGTGATGATCGGTGAGATCGTCACTTTGCGGTATAATATCTATATCGGTTAGATTGGTTCCATATGATATAATTAAATCTAGTGTATGATTTAGACGATGAGTGGGACCACTGACATTCTGCTTGACCCCAAAATAGTTTAATAAATCTGTAAACGCAGTCCCTAACGCATCGTTTGTGTTATCTACGTGTATGTTAAAATCTCCAACAATTATTGCTTTATCGGCATTGACCAATAGATCTGAGAGAAAGTCTGCAAACTCTTTTAGGAAATCAGCATATGGTCCTGGAGGTCTATATACAGTAGCCAAGGCTAGAGATAATAGGGATTTATTTCTTACATCTAAGAGCGTAACGTTTAGCACAAGTACTTCAAACGAGTTAAACCTGTGACCTGTTTTCTGAGTAACATTAATAATATCTCTATAGATTGTTGCAACACCTCCGCCACGACCGATCAGACGGGGCTCATGCTTATAACAGTATCCTGGCGGGGTAGACTCATTTAGACCGAAATACTCGTTTGGTTTAAGCCAGGTTTCAGGAAGGCAAAGTACATCGAAGCTATTATCTGTGACCATTTCATTTACAATAACCGACTTAGGTGTCAGCGATCTAATGTTTAGAAGACCTAGTTTTAGAAATTGTTTTTGTTCACTGATATTTAGATTTTCAGGTTTAATTACAATAAGATTTTTCCTAGATCCTACATTGGATTTATTATTTGGCCTCACTAAACGAGGGATAGACACAGTTTCTATATAATGTTCTACACTACTTATATCAATTAGATTGGCACAGCAAAGACTGTGATTTGGAATTTGATTTTCTAGTCATACGGTGTGTAACGTCTTGGAGATGTTGTCCGACAGAACAGCCGCTCCGAATCTGCTGGGGTGCAGGCCATCAGCACGGTAGAGCCTAGGTCGCTCCCAGAACAGATTCCAATTATTTACAAAGGGCAGTTTTTGTTCATTACACAATGACATTAACCATTCGTTTAGTGCAAATAATCTACTGAACCTTTCCTGTCCTTGTCGGTACGTGGGAAGCGGTCCAGACACGATGATCGTTGCCTCAGGCGCTGTGCTGCGTACCGTCTCGATCAGGCTCCTGTAGTCCTTCTTCAGAACCTCCGTCTGCCGCAGCCTGATATCGTTTGTTCCAGCGTGAAGCACCACAGCTCCGACGCGCTCTTCACCGTTCAGGATCTCGGGAACCTGTGCGGCGACATCAAGAACACGAGCACCAGGAAGGCAGTGAGTGCGCACCTTACCCTTACCTGAGGTAGCACGGACATGACGGACCATGGAAGTGCCAATGATCACGGCGTCGTCGCGTTCCGACTCGCGAAGAGGGGAGAAGCGGTTCCGGGTGGAGATCTCGAAGACCGGGAGGGGCGGAGAGGTTCTTGCTCTGGTCCTGGCTCGTGTCTTCCGCTGTGGGATCACCCAGGGTCCATGGTGTTGGGTTGGTGCCGGAGTGAATGATGCCAGAGATGATCGCGTCCTCCTGGGCAGAGAAACGCACGGAGTAGACGAAGTCGGAGTCAAAAAGTTACTAACCACTGACTTGTGTGCATCGGCGCGTGACGTTTCAAGCGCTGATCGCCGATCCCGCAGCTCGGCTTGCCTCTCTAGCAGACCACCGATCTGTTTCTCCACCGATTCAAGCTCCAATCGTACCGAAATCAGTTCGAATGTGTCCTCACCTGCACTCAGAGGTAACGTTAGACACACATCTGATATGTTCGCCATAACAGATGAACAGTAGATTAGTAGTGATACTACCAATATCACTAGTAATTTAGGACTGAAATGCCGGATATAACCTGTATCCTTTCAGTGAAACGGGTGTAAAATCAGACGGTCAATAGGCGCGAGGCCACGCGTGAAATGCTAGCGGACTAAAGGCTAGTAGCCTAGATTCGCAAAGTTGGGTCTAAGTAGCGATATCAAAGCAATCCGATTGTTTTTTATAAGGAATAGTATCGAGGATAAGTTCCCATGATATAAAAATAGAAAGTGCTTGTTTATAAATGAGTGGTAAAGAAGAAAATCAAGGATTAATGAATTGATTCGACGGAGCTTTCAAACACAAACACCGACTGCTCGCGCACGCGCAAATCACAGTGAGAGAGTCGTTTAGTTAATGAGAGTCTCATTAATGAGAAATTGAACAGGTGTTCCTAATAATCCTTTAGGTGAGTGTAAAATGTTGTTTACATAGAATATATAGTTATCAACAGTCAATATTAATTCCTCATATATAAAAAATCTGAATTTTTCACATACATGTTCAACTGGCAGCCTACAGCAGTTCAGTCATTTGCAGTATTAAAGTCATCAGCTGTTTGTGGTGTTGTTTTTATTGGTGTTGTTGTTATTTTTTTTCTTAGTTTTGCCATTCATTTTGTTGTTGTTATTTACATTTTGTTGTTGTTGTTTAAATTTTGCTGTTATTACTTTTGTTGTTTTTATTTTTGTAGTAGTTTAGTTTATTTTCGTTGTTGTTATTACGTTTTTTTTTTTTATTAAAAAAAAACAACCACCGAGGCCCCGATGGCCAAACATTATTTTTTTAAGCACGAGGTCGAAGGCGCGCGCGGCAAAAATGACGTCATCGTGGAGCCGGCGGTAGTGCGCGTTGAGTGCGCGAGACCCCTATGGGTAACTGGCGGCTTCACTTCTGACCAATGGAAGAGAGCGAAGGGGCTCGTCCATCTTTTTTTACAGTCGGTCTAAGTTAGTCGCTTATATTTACAAAATGAGGCACCTTAATGTCACACACTGATCGATCTGCGCAGCGCCACTTTCACTCAAACACACCTTTTCACTCTTGTCACAGAGTGTTCACTGCAGAGCCAATGGGTGGAGCTCCCACTCTCTGGATGTTTTGGGTGGATCTTCAATGTCCAGCCACACTCAAACCCTAAACCTAACTAGTTTCAGCTCCACCCATTAGGTCCCCAGAGGTCTCTGTCCCACGTCCAACTCACCACAGCCAGGGAAGGGCGGGTCCTGCCTCCCTCCCGGACTCGCGTCGGCAACCACGAGAAGCTGAAGTGGACCCCATCCGACACCCACCTAGCGAAGCCTTCACTATTGATCTTCACTACTGAGACTGTGAGAGATATAAAGCAGCGTCTCGCTGTAGTAAGAGCGCTTCACCTGGTCAAAGGCGCTGAGGGAGTGAGGGCGCCACACCACCTGACGCCGTGGGTCATTCCGATAGATATGGTGTGGAGTGACACCTCCCACCACCACCCAGCACCGTCCAAAACAGCTATCCCGTGAGAAAGCACAACACAGAGACCCTCCATCACCCTCTGAGCAAACTCTTCTCGGTCTCCTGGTGATCTTCTATTGGTCTTCACTGCAGATATGAAGTAGTCTCTCAAAACGGGTGCTTCATCGGGCACTGTGGTGGGTGGAGGTGTCCATATTATGGCAGTGGTTTTCAATCCTGGTCCCAACTGGTTAAGAAAGAGCTCTGAACTGAGTGTTCCAGGACCAGGACTGAAAACCACTGCCATTAGACACTGTGTTTTCTTCCTTTAAATCTTCAAAATCTTTCTTCAACTCCCAGCATGTAGTGGAAAAAGACGGAAATCGAATAATTCCCAAGGCCTACTATAATAGAATGCGATAAACAGTACGCCAACAGAGTAGTATGTCACATATAGTATGCGAAAAACAGTAGGCGAAAAGTCCCCGGATGACCTACTTCTTCCAGCGAGATTCTGAAGAGCCATTCCATGGACACTTTACATCCATGAGGCCACGGGAGAGGATTAACGGATGGCAGTGAAGCGACGCAACTGAAGCTGGTAGGTCACATGACGTATAAAACATGATGGATGTAGAACGTCCGAATTACATTTATACTACACATTCATAGCCTAGCCTACTATAAAACGCACGTTTTTAACGTTCGCGAAGTAAGTTCAAATTCAAACTCTGGTGAAACCTACTCTGAGTAGGCACTCACTCATGGTCAGATGAGTCCAAAATCACACACTGTCACACAGTATGCTCTTTCTGAGGCAGCTCAACTCTCTTGAGCACAAGGGAGTGACTATTCAGAGGCGACTTTGTCGCTGCAGGTCGCCAGTGGCTGCGCTGGAGGGCGTTCCCACTACTGGTTGCCTAGTAATGTTTGTGAGTGACATTCACGGATGTTACTCTATGTTAGACAACAAATACGTTTTCTTGCCGCTACAAACAAATATTTTGGAAGGAAAAGTCTTAATATAAATGGAATCAGTACATAAAATGCATAATATTAAATATCATAAATTATAGGACAGTTTCTGACTGCTAAAATTACCTTCTCGTTCAACTTGCCTCGGTCAGACTCAGCACTAAAGAGTGACGCGCCCCACTGACTTCTCTCCTATTGGTAATCGCTCCCGAAAGTCGCTCTGCATTTGCATAAAGTTAAACAGATCTCAACTTTGTCTCGTCGCCAGACACGCCCCACCGGTCGCTGTCGCGCGCGTCGCCGGAAATCGCCCGGTCCCATTGAAATGAATGGTATCGTGTCGCTTGTAGTGTGAACGGGGCTGCTTTTATACAGAAGTTCTGCTTGTGACGTCATGACGAGGAATTTGGAATGTTAGTGACGCAGAGACGATTTCTTCGCGATGTGATTGGTTGTTGAGATTAGCCAATAGTGTGTGGCTGCACACTGTCACTAGCATTCTCCGCTGCCATAGAGACAGAGCGAACGCTATTTTCGAGCAAGCTGCCCCGCCGCTTATTGCGCGCACACACACACACACACATATATATATATATATATATATTATAATTATAGCATGCAGTTTATCAAGAATAATGATTGATCAAACCAGACAAATTTCCATTTGGCATTTTAATTCCACATTTTGAAGTACAGTAACTGTTTAACTGTCATTAAAACAAGATCAGATCACAGAAATATAACAGAGAAATACAAATACACATATACATTTTATATATATATATATATACACATACATACATACATACACACACACACACACACTAACATGCAGGTTTCCAATTAAATTTTGGTTTAAAAAAAACACTTGTAAAAAACACTATTGTAACACTTACAATACTTGGTAATAATATAAAGAGGTCAGCATGAAAATAATTACCAGTAAACACAAGTAATGAGGATATTTGGTACAAAGTGAAGGATACCAAATAATTTGAGGCTTAACATCATATTTACAAGTCATTTCTAACAATAGGATAAGTGGTAATAATTTAGAGTAAAGCTCTGGCGTAGAATATACCATTATAACTGCAATTTACAAGCTATATTTAATAATAGAATAACAGTTAAGCACTGTGACGGAATGAAGTAGAATATTTAGTACCAGGTAATGTGCAATATCAAGTATCAGAGGTAGCTTGGTATAGTATTCCAAGCTATTTTTAATAGAATAACAGTTGAGCACACTGGTGGAATGAAAGTAGAATTTTTGGTACTAGTTAATGTGCAATATCAAATATCAGGCATGAAATAGGATTTACAAACTATAATAGAATCGTTAAGCACTGACGGAATTAAATAAGCCAATACTGAAGTCACGGTAAGTAGAATATTTGATACCAGATAATGTGCAGATATCAAGTATTAGATTTATAATCTAGGATTTACAAGTTATATTTAAAAATAGAATAGTTAAGCACTGTAACAAGGCTTTTTTAGAGGTCTTGATGTTACTGACTGCAGGATAAAAAAAGGGTTCCAGTTGACAGTGATGCTGGGGTGTCAGTAGTGATGCTGGGGTGTCAGTAGTGATGCTGGGGTGTCAGTAGTCAGCCTAGGTTTAAGGGGTCGGCTGTGGGTCCCTCTCAGCGGCGCGGCGCCTTTTTCCACCTTCACATTCAGATGCTCCTTTCAGGTAATGCGTAACGTTAACCTGGATCGCCTCATCAGTGGCATCCTGGGTCACCGGGTTCTTCCGGATGGCTCCTGTAGAAAATACAGATCTGTCATTCTACTTGAATGGCATAAGGTTGTAGCAACATCGACTTTTTGCCTTAATTAGCTCAAATTATTCATAGGGAATTTTCATAATTAATCATGGATATGATTATTATCTTGCATGTTGCAGTCAAATTATCGAAATTGAAAATAGAGCGATCGAATATATGAATGATACATCATAACGAATTATAATTCCTCATTCATACATCAATGGTCTCATTACAGATCGATTATATGAGATAACTTTAAGGGAATTAATTTAGTTATCAAACACTCGGTTTGTCCAGCAAACAGCCGTAAGATTAACTTACCAACTTCTCAACAAAGTTATCCCTTTTTATAAACTCCAAGAAATCTCAATGTTCCGGCCGTGAACATTAATTTTCTTTTGTTTATAAAATTTAGGTTACTGAAATAGTAACAACTTGTAAAGCTTGTAGCTATGAGATCAGAATTTCATTGACTTGTAATATAAGCTAGACAGAAAGCAATCAAGAATATGGTTTTAATAATTGAAACTACGGATACAGAATTCTACATTAAAAACCCCGGGATACATATATGTACATTAACAGTAAAACTAACGAAACAAACAAATAACAACGAGAGAGAGAGAGAGAGAGAGAGAGAGAGAGAGAGAGAGAGAGAGAGAGAGAGAGAGAGAGAGAGAGAGAGAGAGAGAGAGAGAGAGAGAGAGAGAGAGAGAGATTGAGAGAAAGAGAGAGAGAGAGTGGTCTGATCGAAAGATCATGTGAGCTAGACAGAGAGGGAGAAATAAAGCAGACCTGGAAAGATCATGAGTTTTGCAAAATTCATCACAGACACAGAACCTTTGAAACAACAAAAATCAACAGATCTTAACCCTTGAAAGCATAGTAAAACAGGTACTTGCACTGGTAAAACTCTTTTGGATGGGTGATGAGAAACCGGCGTGTGTCTCTCTCGGTCATGTGGATTCCGAGCGTTCGGGTTCGTCCAGCGCGCGTGAGCGCGGCATGTTTGAATGTCCTTGGAGGTGAAGCTTGCCAGCTGAGATCGGGCTGTGTCCATTTTCCTCGCGAGCAGAAATGGCCAGGGACCAATGCAAGGAGAGGAGAGTGAGAGTTGCACAATGGTTCTCTTTGTGTTCCTGAGGAGAACCGCGTCTTGCGTGTGTGTCCTTAAGAGCGGGTGCGTGCTTTGTCAGCTCTTGTGGTCGCTGAAGGTTCAAAGAGTCTCTTTAAAGTTGAAGTTGCCGATTACGTTCATTTCACTGAAACTAAACGTAAGAAAAGGTCCGAAGACGAAAATAAAGAAAACGGAGAAAGCTCCCTAAGGAGCCATGGAACCGGAAACCTCTCACAGGGAAAAACTCTCTAGCCACGTAAGCGCTCTTCTGTGTCTCTTATGGAGAGGAGGGTTCACGCCCCTGTTTGACACATGACCGTCCGCGGATCTGAAGCGGACACAGTTCTCTTTGTCCTGTGTCGGTTTTGCCCACTGAGTCATGAGATTACACTTGAGCCGTTCGGCTCCTGAAATATGAAATGTGTAAAATAATGCACCTTACTTCATTATGCTATCGGAATTCGGCTCCGTTATATTGAGGGAATTACAGACATATCAAACACGTCACATGAAGATTATCGGAATACAGAGATATGCATATCATAAGCATTTAGTTCCTTCAATGCAAGTCCATTCCTTCAAACACACTTCATACACAAAGTGACTATAAACTGGGAAACACACATGAAATATGACATGCTAAGTTTTAATATTCAAGGTTCGTGTATGAGTGTACGTTAAAGCATGTGTGTGTGTGTGTGTGTGTGTGTGTGTGTGATTGTTCTTCAGAGTTCATTGAACGATGGTGGCCGGATGAACTTCTGGTCATCTGCAGTCCCGTGTCTTGGGTGTGTGTGTGCTTCGAATTTGATGAGTTTAATATCTGCGACAACTGCCAATTGTCCTATTGCACAATTCTCTTCTGTGTGTGTAAGCGAAAAGCCCCCGGGGGGGGGGGGGGTCACTGCTTTTAGCTTAATGGTGCTGAGTCACATGTGCCATATAGTTCTTTTTTTGTTTACTAATTCGAGACGAGGAACTCATGAGCGCATCATTGTCAGTAATTCAATCACGTCCAGGCACCCTCCGTTTCGTGTGGCAAACTACAAACAGAGGGGCTTTGTGAGTGACTCAGTAACTTAATTAACAGCCCCAGGACATCTACTTTTCTCAGTCTCTGAATTAAAATAATGCAAAACCAGTAGTTTAGGAAAATGGCAGATCTGACCATCTGATCATGGCTACAAGGTCATACACATCTACTTAAATATAAAAAAAATATCTAACTTACTTTGAACAATGGTCTTCAGGAACATGTCTCTAAAACATGCTTTATCCCCTACTCCAGTTCAGATTGTATTGATGGAAAGGTGATTAGAGAAGATATTCTGAATCATTCGCCACACGGTTGTCTTTTGGTCCCTCCCACAAGCGATTTCCAAAAACCAAAGCTGAAAGTACAAAAAAAGTGTAATAAATTACATTTCTCTGAAGCTTCTCATAAATTTAAAATGTAACAGGCTGTGGATTCAGACTGTAGAATATGCAGTGTACAATCTTAATTTTACTTTTTAGATTACCCTATGGCGTTATAAACGAAATCAGAACACTTACAAATCGTTCCTGGAGCTCTTTATCCTGCCTCATACTGTTGTCAAGTAACGCCAAATCTTCCTGGGTGTCTAGGGGGAGTAACAGATCCCCTGGCAGGGATAACTCTCCAACTGACACATTGGCACTGAAAATGTTGCAGCATAGTGTCCATTTTGTTGTCCATACAAGACGTTGCAGCATTGGGGTCTGATCTGCACCTACAGGGGTTCCCAGAATAAAAGAAAGTAGTCAGTCCTGGTCCCTCAACTACTAAACTAAGACAGTTATATCTCGAGGTCTACTACATGTACAGATGGGCCCCAGTGGGAATTAAACCAACAACCAACGCCTGCATTGTTTGCAAGTTGTACCTGATTGCCCAGTGCGAGCAAACGTCTTCAACATTGTCCCAACTTGCTTCACCTGCTCTCGAAGTGAGCCGCTGTCATCTGAAGCTACGAAATAAAAGGCATATGGTAATTTTGGACACACAAAAAAGTTCAAATTAAGAGAGAGTGCATGTTCTCACCTGGTGGTGCACTGCTTTCCCTCAGGGCTTGTTTTTCATTCTGGGGTCTCTGGAAATCTACATAAAAAAAAATACAACTAAGGCACTATTTTCAATACTGTTAAGACTGCCATCCCTACCCCCAAACCAGCTGGAATTGTGATCAACTGAATACCACGCAGAAAAATATATTTGTGTATATTGTGTTGGTGACATGAAAGTGGTCATAATTCTTATTATTAAATACCTGCTGTTGCAGATTTATATAAATAAGTTAAAAAAAGGGTGAATAAATAAAATATTGTTTTTTCACTGTTATTTTACTGTGTTTTTTGTTATCTTATTGTTGACCATTATGCCCGCTGTTGCAAATTTGCAACATACCAAATTGACCCCAAATTGACCATTATGGTCAATTGCAAATTGTTGCAAATTTGCAACATACCAAAATTTCGATTTATTTGTTGTGCAAAAGTGAAATTGATAATCTCAACATTATTTACCATCTACTTAAAGGCAAAAACACACATAAAACATTTTTTATATACAGCTATATAAATTCAGGCGTTAAGGGGTTAAAACACTGGACACTAAGACATAGGCCTAGAATATACCTTCATAGCAGGAAACTTCATGCTGTACACGAGGTGTCAGGGGAGTCCAAGGGCCAATAACTGAGCAAGCGATGACTTTCTCCTATTGTTTATTCAGGCACTCAAGGAAGTTTTCAAATGGGAAGCATGAGATGTTATCAAGGACACCATACTTTTTGGCATCTTGTCTGAGGTGCACAAAACCAATCCATGCATGTTGTATGTCACGTTCTTTTCCATAAAGCTTGCTGTAGTGATCAAAGAGAACCAATATTATAATATAACCACGGTAGCCACATTGTGAACTGAACTAGCAACATACTTGTTCGGACAAACAAAATAATTTATTACACAACCTATATACATTATTATGTTACGTTTTGTTAGAAAAAAAAAAAACACAAGTTATACTTAGTCTTTCTAGATGTAAAGCTTTGGCTAACTACTGTAAGTAGCTAATTACATTTCTACATGTAACGTTACTAGCAACATTGCTTAACCTCAGTGTGTCCTGTAACAAAGGCAAAACAGCATGTGTTAGCTAACATTTGCTAACGTTAGCCACTCTAGCTAACTTACTGGACTAGCAGCATACTGCAAGAACAACAATTACTAACATAGATATTTTAAAAAGATAAACTAAAAACAATGTCAACATAATATTGCGTTACACAAAAAGGAAACATGTACTTACTTAAACGACGGTAGTCGATGACTTTGCTAGCTAGCAAACTGTAGGGTGTAGTAACTTCGGCAATCTTCTTCTCTTGATTAATGGCGGATTGTAAGTTGTAACCAACTTTTAGGTGCATACCGCCAGCTACTGTACAGGAGTGTGTAACACCATGCAATTTAAGTGTTCTAATCTAACTGAGGCAAACCAAAGCCCGTCAAACGATGCGCAATGTGCTCTAGTCATATTGTTAGGAGAGAGGGGCCAGCCTCAGGGGCTCCAGTGCGTCATCGAGCCACCATCCAAAAAATCCTGAACACACCATTGGTGCAAAACTGTTTAACGGTCTAACTCCACAATTCAGTACTTCACAGTTTACAGTCTTTGTAATGTGTTTTAGCAATACATTTTTAACATTTATACTGTGTTTAGATTTTTTTAATTGCCTTTAAAAAAAAAAATTTGCTAAATTGTTCATACCATGAATTAAATACATATTTAAAAACATAATCAGAAAGATATTTATTGCCAAGTAAGTTTTATTGCCAAATTATTTTTGGTTTATTGGTGCGTGTCTCAAAAGTGCATCAATCAAAGAAATGTAAAAATGTTTTACCTACATAAATAATTAAATATATTTTACATAGCCTATATTATAATCTTCAGAGTTTCAAAGTAATTTAAATGTCATTTCCTAAACCTTATAATGGAATCAAGAGTCAAGAATCTGTCGTAGCCTAAACCTAATGGCTTTGGGGCAAAATAATGATAGGCTAATAGCCATGGCTGGTCGATTTTGAGAGTAGAAATCCTTGTACTTCACAGCGGCTTGCCGCCAGCCGGCCGCGGTCCATTAGACGGAGGCAACCGCCAGAGAAAATGAAGCAGTCGGCCCGCCAGCTATTCGCCGGCGGCATCTCGCAAAAAATGGGAGTGACGAATTCAGCGGCAAACGTTTCATCCCCGCCAGCGAGACGCACCTATAGCCGACTGCTTAGGGCCGGCGGCAAAAAGAAGCCGTGCGGATATTTTTTGCTATCTGGGCTACTGCACGCGCAAATGAAACTACGAGCATGCAAAGTCGTAGCTATGTTGTCAATTAGTAAGTCATGAAATTACCAAAAAGCCAAATTACCAATAAATTACATAACTGGTATGTCGTGTGTAAACTGGGAAGGATTTGCATGCAGATGATGTTCAGATCTGTTCATCAGGAGCAGTTTTTATTTTTAATTAACAGTTCATGTTAGTATTTTGTCTATTTGCATGGTAACTGTTGTTTCCGTATCCCCAAAATGCCACTTTATTTTCACATTGTGTTATTTTGTATATTTCTAAAATGACTGTGGTGACCAAATTGTTGGCCATTCCTTACATTCCTTCAACTTAATAACTAACAATTTCATGCACATCTCTTTTAATTCAGCTCAAAATATCTTACATTTGTGTCTTTGTAGACCTCTTGTGGAAAAAATGTATATAACATACATAATATTTCAGGACGCTTGCCATTAGATGGCCTTATAACTCTATATGGAGCAAATGAGCTCTTCCGTTGGGTCCTAAAGTCAGTTACTCTTGAGTTTGCATTCATACACGACATTATAAAAAAAAAAAAAATTTGGTAAAATTTTAGCATTTTTAGTTTGAATTTTGAGCATATTTAGGTTTTTCTATGTGTACTAAAGCATTCCTCGCATTCCAATAATTCCTATGGGGGTCAAATTGACCCGCAAGGGAAAGATTTGTTACTTTTTTAAATTTCAACCACAAAGCTCCTCGAATCCATTCGATTTTTGTTTGTTTTTTTGTTCGGTTTTTTTGTGGATTCGTGGTTCAAGTGCGACAAATGTCCATGGGGTCTTGTCCTGGGGTCAAAGCAACTTGCACTGAAATCCAGGGGCGGCCTTACCTATGTTTCACCCGTTTCAATTGAAACAGGCCCCACCCTCCAAGGGGGCCCCCACAGCAAGGGCGAAATTGTCAATCACACATTGGGGGGGACAGCTGTGGGACTTTTTGTGTTGGCGCATGCACACATTTTTTTAATCAAAATAAAATAAAAGTCAGAGTTCGAATATTTGTAATTGTATAACACAACAAGGAATTGTATTACATCTGATCGTCAAACCAACGTATACTCACCCTGTAATGATGTAAATAACAAAGCGGCCAGTGATCTCTCTCTTATCTTCTTCTATAAACATGGTGGCTATAAACATTTTGATTAAATTACTGTTACAGGATAACAATATTCTAATATCAAGTCTTGAGCAATGATAGTAAAACAGTTATGTACTAATGAGGGAAATGCTGTTCGTTTTTTTATAGGGGAAAACCTCTTTTCCACGAGATATTGAAGCCAAAAAATTATCTTTTATTTTGAATGAATGTAAAACGCGTTGCGGCAGCATACAGACATAGGCAAAGGGGGCTTGCGTGCCTATTGGCTGTCCTGCGGCAACTGCAGCAGCCTATCGTGAGAGGCCCTTTGGTGACGGTCCAATGGGGGCGCATATTTTTTGTAGAGCTATGGCTGCGTCCGAAATCGCGTACTTCCATACTATATAGTATGCGAAAAACAGTACGCGAGCAGAGTAGTATGTCCGAATTCATAGAATTCGAAAAATAGTAGGCGAAAAGTACCCGGATGACCTACTACTTCCGGCGAGATTCTGAAGTGCGCATACGATGGACACTTTACTATCCCATGATGCCACGGGAGAGGAGTTGTTGTCGTTATATTTGAAAATGGCGGAAACCGGAGACGCGGGAGTTTTCAAGTGTAAGTACTATAAACACTTTTTTGTTTCTTTGTGGTTAAATTGTGTTTGTTTAACATCATATAAGTAAACGATTGACTTGTTAAACGTTTAAATAATGAAAATCGCTGGTACAATTTCAATTTCAAGTTTTCAAATATGTGTAGGATCTGAAATGTCCACAGACTGGGGTGAGCACTGAGGATGGGGGTGTAACAGCAGCGTCCTGGAAATGGTATTCTGCCATGGATGAGGCAATAGGGGGCAGACCCTCCATCACACCACCCACCCTTATTGCCTCATCTGGTCCGGATGTTGCTGTTACCTCTCCATCCTCAGTGAGGTCAGAGCGTGTAAGAGTAGGGAGGAAAAGAAAAGAAGTTGAGGAGCTGATCCGAGAGATGGAGGACAGGGAAGCTTAAAGAGAACAAGATGCCATTGAAAGGGAGGAGAGGCGATGGAGAGAGATGGAGGAAAAGGAGGAAAGAAAAGAAAGAGAGCGACGAGAGTATGAGAAGAGGCTAGAACAGGAGACCAGAGAAAGAGAAGAAAGAAGAGACCGAGAAGTGAGAGAGAGAGAAAGGGAGACAAAAGAGAGAGAGGAAAGATTTCTTCAGCTTTTAGAAATAATTGCAAAAAAATAATAGTAATAAAGAAATTAAATGATACACACTCTCTCTTCATTTTTTGTTAGTAAGTTCACTGTGCAGTGCTGTTTTAGCAAGTTTTATTACAAAACACTTAATTCCCAGGGATTTACAGTAGCTTATTGTCAGTTGTAAAGTCCTTAATGTGTGACATTGAGTAATTAATATTTTTTAAAGTGTTTTGTGTGTGTATTTTGTAGCAGATTCCAGATGGTTTTTGAAACACGGAAATTGCAGGTATATCTGAAAAATATATTGTCTGAATATGAGTGCCACACTGTAGAGAAATACCCACACACTTTAGACACCTTTGAAATGTATTTATTTTATTTTTGTGTATTTAACTTTTAAATGGATACAGAATACAAAGCTTAAAACAAAATCACATAACTTTGGCATAAAGTAGTATTATAGAACTTAAAGCAACACCAAAAGAAAAAGTATTTAAACATTTTTATTATAGTGTCATCATGATGAAAGAAAATGAATTTCAGCAGCTTCAGTAAGGTAACTTTCACTGGTATCTTAAAGATCTAAAGGGACTTTGATAATAGCAATCTCATTTGTAGGGCATCACTTTAAAATAATTCAATATGTTTCTTTCAACACATGTGTACATGATGAGGACTTTACCCCTTGGGCAATTTTTGGATTTCCACTTGAAGTAAAAAATTTGTACAACATTAAGCTCAAATATGTGATATGTAGCTAGAATTTTAAAGATTTGGTATACAAATTTACACACTGCCTAAGGCAGTGTGCCAGTGGTTGGTGTGTCACCTTTAGGGACCACTGTAGCTCCGAGATCCCCTGTCGATTAGCCTGGGTCTGCACTATCCCCAGTTACCATGTGCAGCCGCGAGGAGGCCCGACAGGAGTCTTAGTGATGGAGAGGCTTTGTCCAGCAGCTGTAAGCCAGAGGGATGCACACAGATAGCCATGCACCTCTCTAACTACTACTGCTGCACTGTACGCATCACAGCACCCTGTGGGCTGTGCCCACACACACACACCTAACTATTTACATAACTGATATAACTAACATAGACAAACTGGAACACTGTCAATCTGAGAACAAGAACTGATTTTTAGTGTCTTAACCTGTTGAAGTGCCTTTACAGGTAATCATGCTCATGAAGAGCAGGCACACAGTTGCCTGGTGCAGACACCGCTGCAGCGAGATTGTCCCGCACGTGCTCTCCTGCGCTGGCTTCTGTGTTGCGGGGTTCAGGTGGGTCATCGTCATCCTCCGCAACTTCTGGATCAACTATGTCCCCGTTGAGAAGACAGAGGTTGTGGAGCACCGTGCAGCATGCAACAACATCTGGCACAAAAGCAGGGCTGACTTCCAGGGCCTTGAAAAAAATGGAAAGCCATCGTGTTTTCAGCATCCCGAAGGCCCTCTCGACGATGTTCCGTGCTCGAGAATGCTTCCTGTTGTACCTCCCCTGTACAGCATTCTGTACAGGCTCTCTGTATGGGGTCATGAGGCAGATGGGCGCACTCAGGCAAGGATACCCACCATCTCCAAGGATGCACTTTAGTAGTGTTAACATAGACCATGTGTCACTTTTAATGATTTATGACTTTGATTTATGGTTCTGAGGTTCCCCTGTCTCTGATTTATGATGGGTCGCAGACAGGCTCCGGTATGTCTAGGCTGCGCGACGCCATGTGACATCCTCCGTGCCGATGTCCGGGGACTTTTAAAAGACAAACAAACAGATCAAACAGATGTTAAATTTTTGACTGGTTTTTACGACTGGGTTAATGAACTCACACCTCGCAACTTGCCATTGTAGTTTTTATGGTATGAGGTGTGCCTTTTTCACAACTACGTCACTACCTACATCTTTTGTTGTAGTTTTAAATAAGGTTAGGGGTTACACTGTTGAACACAGAAGACATTCTACGACTTTCCTGATACAATGGCTACTCCGAGAACTCCTAAAACCCCTAGAAAGGTTATGTGTATTTCACCGACAAGAGGACCTGTTGAAATGAGAGAAGATCTGACTTTTGCTCCAAGGAAAAAGCTAAATGTTAGCTTGACAAGATTTCTTCATGAAGACAGTGCTCTTGTGAAACAGGATTTCTCAATGTCTGGTGGTCGTGTGGTGAGGTATGTGTTTGACAAGGTGATGCGTACTGTGAAACTCTACACAGCAGATGTTGAAGACGATTTTACATCACAGACCCCCTGTGTGATTTTCCACAAGAAGGACTGGTTTCTTTTTTTCAACTACGTTTGGAGAGATTTGAATGACTGTGGTGATGATCCGTTGTACGTAGCCGAGTGGGATGGCTCAATTCCTGACACAAGATTTCGTGTGGTCGGGGACCATAGTAAAAAGTTACCAGACGATTGTGTTTATATTTTTTGCTGCAACGACAAGACAAAGCTCTGCGAACGTGCGTGGCCTGTTCGTGAATCTGAGCATCACTTGTGCTACGACATGAAATTTTTGTTTCAGTGGAAAGATGTTCGTGCGGTTGACAACGTGTTTACATGCATTGACAAGATGTTTAGATGGTGCGACATGTATGACCGTTACAGTTCTGTAAAGATTAAATTGTTTCACCCTGAGCAGGGCGTTACCAACGCTGAAGACCGCCTCTTAACCCCACCCACGTATTACAGCCATTAAAAACGCCTGCAGATCGGTACAATTGCTACATTCATTCACCATGTCTCAAGAATCTGCAACAGTCTACTGCTACACCAACAACCCTGAGGCTCCCCCAGCGACGCCTGATGACAATGCTACGCCGCTGGAGCCCCACCCACAAACTTGCGACAACAGTTGGTTGGATAAATTTTGCATGGATCTTGGATATCACAACATGACCTTCCTTACAACACCATACGGCAACACTGGTGCAATAGCTGGAGCTGCGGCCCTGGCTGGAATCGACAACACAGACAGTTGTATCCGCTCGGACGGATTCAAAATCATAAAAGCGACTGTTGTGGTCCTTCTGGAACACGTCATCAACAAAAAGCTGAAAGAAATCTGTTTGGGTTGTGAAGTGGATCACCCCAGTCAGATTAGACATTCCTGCCTGTTTGAACCGGGTCCCTATTTCTTTGACGCCTACTTTGAGGAACTGACACGTAACCTGGTGAAACCGGACCTTAAGCACATCGTTGCTCAAGCATTGAGCCGTTGTGGTTTAAGGGTTCACCCCCAGAGGATTCAAGGTTCAGTGGAGGCTATTTTACATGAACTGCGTGACGAAGTTTTCATTGTGGAAAAGCTTCGTGAAGTCAGAGAGAAAGTTGTGGACGTTAGCAGCGAACAAATTGTCTATGACGCTGTGGACAGCTGGAAAGGTATTGTCCAAGTTGAGTGACTGTAACACCGACATGGGGAATACGTGTTTTGCAACAGGTCTGGCAAAGTGTCTACTTAAACAACGTATTAGATGTGAGATGACCGGCTTGTTGTATAAGATTATTAATAATTGTGCCAATGTATCTGTTACTGTAAACAGATGTGCTGTAGATACCAATCGTTTTACAAACCTCATGAAACAAATGTCTGTTGTAAGAACTGTGTCAAATGAATGGACAGATTTGATGCGTTTATGCGTTAATGCTGGTGAACCAATTTGTGTGACTATCAGAAAGATTTTAGACCTGATGACTGAATGCGGCAGCTGTATTAGAATAGCTGATATATTGTGCTTGTGTACATATGTGACTGATCTATGTGTAGACATATTGACAAGAAACAATCAGGCTGATGTTTGTGAAATTATTGAAACCCTGGTTGATTACATTCTTGAAAAAAACATTGTGACGTGTATAAATTTTTTACACTACATTGATGCTGTATGATACCTTTGTCTCCTTTTACTGTTTAAGAAATAAAAACCCAAATTACTTAAACCATCTGTGTTATTCTTTTTGTGGAGCGTGAAGTAGAAACATGTCAGAAGAAATGAAAAAGACTTATTACACACCTTCTAACCCTGGTTCTTTAGGGGGGAAAAAACGCTTAAAAGAAGCTGTTTTAAAAGAAACGGGTGTTCGTTTAACCGATAAAGAGGTTTCAGACTGGCTCGCTGGCGAGGATGCATATACACTACACAGAACGGCCCCACTAAAATACAAAAGGAATCGGGTTTTTGTCTATGGTATCGACATGGAGTTCCAGGCCGATCTAGTCGATATGTCTGCATATGCCCCGGTAAATGACAACAACCATTTTTTGCTGACATGCATCGATCTCTTTAGTAAATATGCATGGACAAGGGCTTTAAAAAACAAGAGTGGTGTAGAGGTCTCTAAAGCTTTTGAATCCATACTGAAAGAGGGGCGCATACCACAGAAATTACAGACAGATAAAGGAAAGGAGTTTTTTAACAAACATTTTCAAAATGTAACAAAAAAGTACAATATAGCCCATTTCGCAACACCCACAGAATTAAAGGCATGTGTTGTCGAGCGGTTTAATAGAACCTTAAAAGGTAGAATGTGGAGATATTTAACTGCTACAAACTCCAAACGTTACATCGACATACTTCAAGACATTACACAAGGATATAATGCGAGCCATCACAGAAGCATCAAGATGAGGCCGATTGATGTGGGGAAAGAAAACGAGTCTGTGGTGCTGCATAACCTATATGGTGATACCAGACCTCATAGTGTTAACCCCGTATTTAAATACAAGATTGGTGATGTGGTTCGAATTTCTAAAGTCAGAGGACCGTTTGCAAAAGGGTATGAGGAAAACTACACACAAGAGTATTTTACTATATCAGCGTGTATCCCACGAGAACCCCGTTTACAGATTGAGTGATTACGACGGGGATGTTATCGACGGTGTTTTTTATGCGGAAGAATTGCAAAAAATATTTGTCACTAAAAACAAGACATTTAAAGTTGAAAAAATTTTAGATAAGAAGACGAAGGGTCGCAAAACATTAGTGCTGGTACAGTGGCTCGGATGGCCAGCGAAGTTTGCGTCATGGATCGACCAGAAAGAATTAGTTGATGTACAGAAGCCATAAATACAAACCACACACACAGGATGCATACAGTTGTATAAAAACCAGACATGGCTGAGGGTGGATTTTATGTCACACTACCCTGCAACGCTTCGCAGGCTGTATACCCTAATAATAAAATCTCTAATTATAGAACAAGACTGGCTACCACTATAAATATAAAAGGAGAATGGGAGGTGGGGCTTGTTCAAATTGAATATCCTAGAAGCTGGTACACCTTTAACAGCAACGACGCCGTTTTCGAGATAAACATTGGTCCCACCACGACCGATGGTGAAAAGTACACTAACAGCTTACGCCATGGTGTAGATGTGAAGAAGACCAGCTTATCGAAACTACGCATACCAATAAAAACAGGGTATTACGACAATGTCCCATCCCTAGTTAGTGTAATAAATGATTTAGTAGCGCCTCAGGGGGAATTCGGCTATGACCGCGTAAAAAACAAAGTATTTCTGAAAGCAAAACCTAACATTTCAATGACCTTCCATGGAAAACTAGCCATTATTTTAGGATTGAAACCAGGCGTCCCTATAGGAGATTCTATTCTGCAAAAAAAAAAACCTGAAAAAACTAATTATGAAAAGGATATTGTAACATATGCAATGCATCAGTCGGACATACACGGTGGTTTCTATACTCTTTATATCTACACGGACATTATCCGTTACCAGTCCGTGGGTGATGCTTTTGTACCGCTCCTGGAGTGTGTACAAATAACAGGGGACAACAATAGCACAGTCAGTGTTCGATACGACAAACCTCACTACGCGTCTATCAACAAATCAGTCATCACAGATATTGTTATAGAAGTGAAGGACGATCAGAACCAGCACGTCCCATTTTCTTACGGGAAAGTGTGCATCAAACTTCACTTCAGACCTGTAAAACACTTTGTTTAAAATGGCATATTTCAACAATCACAATGTTGACCCTATGCGTTACGTTGCCTTTTACCAGAATCAGGCAGGCAGCGGGCTCCCCGGGTATGCAGGAGGCGGAGTCATGTATGGGGCCGGTTTGGGGGGGATTTTTCGGGGGCTCTTTAGAATGGCTATACCCCTACTAAAACGAGGATTTAGCATAGCCAAGCCGCATCTTAAATCAGCTGCAAAAAACATACTAAGTGACGTTGTTAGTAATACGTTATCAAGATCTTTTAACAACAACTATGATGCTCAAGACGGATCCGGACTAATGGTAATGGCTCGCAAAAGAGCATCTAGGCCACCAGGGGTGCGGAGGAGTGGCCAGAAGCAGAAGAAAACAAAACAACCTCCCAAGAAAACATCAGTTGTAAAACGCAAGCGCAAGGAGACAGCTAAGCGTACTGCTTCAAAAAGATCAAGGAGCTCTGTTAAAACAATATTTTAAATCATGGCGTTACTACACAACATGTCAGAAGAGTGTTTAAAGACTGAACTGGATCTGTTTACTGTACCACTAACTCAAACAGCAATTGAAAAAAACACTTATATAGAAGTTCCACCACTATCAGCGATATCCGACACATCTCCGCTGGAATTTTTTATTGCGGGGAATGGGGAGGATTACATAGATCTAAACAGCACATTACTTTTTTTTGCGCCTCAAAATCACTAATGCTGATGGGATGAATATTGCAGACGGCGATCCCGTAGGTCTTGTGAACTATCCTGGATCTACGATTTTTTCACAAGTGGATGTGTCGCTTGGAGATCGTCTTATATCACAGAGTTCTAGCACACATCCATACCGCTGTATGATAGAATGTCTTACCAATTATGGTAAAGACGCCCTTGAAACGCTTTTCTCAGCAGGGGTCTTCTACCTCGACACTGCGGGCCAGATGGATGTGGCTGACCCAGCTGCGGGAAATCGCGGGCTAACAAAGAGAGCAGCCTTCACCAATGCTAGTAATGTGGTCGAACTACTCGCACCTGTTCACAGCGATATCTTCTTTCAGGAAAAACTATTACTTAATGGATTAGATCTTAAAATTAGAATGACTAGAGGTAAAGATGAATTCTGCCTGATGAGGAGCAACGCTACAGCCTATAAACTAAACATCCTGTCTGCATCGCTATTTGTGAAAAAAGTGTCTGTGTCACCAGCTGTGAGACTGGGTCATGCACAAGCCCTACTCTCAACCACAGCCAAATACCCCATCGACAGAGTGTGTCTGAAAAACTTCTCAATACCTGCAGGCTCACGTGTCTGCAATCAAGAAAACTTATTCTTAGGAACTCTACCGAAATCTCTGGTTCTAGCTATGGTTGATAACGATGCATTTGTGGGTGCCTATAATAAAAACCCATTTGCGTTTAAAAACTATGATTTAGAATTTTTGGCCATTTATCTGGATGGGCAACAGTACCCAGCGAAGCCCCTGCAACCTGAATATGAAAATGGTTCTGCAGTGCGGGAGTTTTACCAGTTAGCGCTGGCTTCTGGAAGGCACCTTAAAAACCAGCCTCTATGTATCGATAGAGAGGACTTTCTGCACGGCTATACACTCTACGCGTTCAATTTCGCACCAGACGAAGAGTGTAGCCAGCACGTATCGCTTATCAAAAGTGGCAATATTAGACTAGAAGCCCGTTTTAGACAGCCACTACCACGCACGGTTAACTTAATTGTTTATGCATTGTTTGATAGTTTGATTGGGGTGTCAAATCGCCGACAGGTCCTGGTTGATTACTACTAATACACTCAAATGAACACTGTACAGCTTACGGCTGTCATGGATAAGGTTTCATGCGATACTTATTTTCTTGGAGTTCTACCATGTGACTATCTACCAAAAACCCCTTTAAGAAAACTACCAGCAATGGTTTTGATCAATACACATCCTTCAGGACTCCCAGGGGAACACTGGTTGGCTATCTACATAAACGAGGATGGTGTAGGATGCTTTTTCGACAGCTTCGGTAATAAGCCAGATTATCATGGTTTTCCTCCGATTATCAAAAACTTTTTAAAGCTCAACTCTAGTCAAGTACTACATTCAACTGTGCAAGTCCAAGATTTTTCATCAGATACATGTGGACAACATTGTGTGTTCTTTCTCTACCACATGGCAAAGGGATTTGATTATGATTATGTGATGAAATTGTATACCAACGATTTTATTAAAAATGACAAAAAGGTGTCAGCATTTGTGAGAAAACTAAAACAAGCACCATGTAGTGAAAATTTTTTCAAATGTGTTCAGTGTGTACAAATGGGTGAAATGTTCATGTCTCATGCTTAATATTTTAATAAAAACAACTAAAGAATGGAATTTTGTTTCTTTATCCCCACTTTTATTACACACACACACATCACATCATAAGTTTCTCAAAAAAAAAAAAAGAGAGAGAAATTGAGAACACAATACATACAAACTGTTAGTTTAAAAACTTAACCACCGACTCGGGTCTTTCTGTTTCTTACTCCTCTTAGATTATCCTGTTATAGACGTGGTCGATTTGGTTTTGAAAGAGTTAATTGCATGTCTGACATTGTGGTTTGGTACCACAGAGTATGGCAAATTTAAACTAGCAAAAGCCTCCAGAAATTCACGCCACCCGCCAGGTCTCCGCTCGTCAACAATCTTTTGTGGAGCCGTGACGCTTTTAACTAAGTCAAGTATGTGTGAACCAGGGATTGTTCTGCCTTTAAACACAAACTCTCCCGACTCAGTCCATGAAGTAACATCTTTAGTTTTAGACATTTTATCTAAAATGTAACGAACATTTTTCACACTCCTCTGTGGAATATTCTTTAAAATCTCATCTGCAAAATCACCTAAATCGTCATGGGCACATGGCCTGGTGCGGGTGGGTCTTCTTTTTCAACATTACTAGGCGGTGGTAGCCTTAATGTTAATATACCGGATTCTCTATCCCCTTGTCTACTGAGTGTTAAAAACCGCTGCAAAACACCTGTGTACATCTTAGCTTTTTCATGATGATCCAGATCAGACCTGTGCAAAATATTTCTTATAGTCATGTCCAGGTCATTCTCCACAACCTGTTGTATAGACTCACGGGTGTTAGAGGATTTCAGCTTATCCAACTGGTGTTGCAGGACTAAAAACATCTTCTCGGCATACTCCATCACCAAACTTATTTAGATGTAACCAAACTGGTTATAATCGGGATTGCAGCACTTAACAAAGGTAGTAGAAATCCTCCTTGTTGGTTGATTAACCGTCTTTTACGTCTAACTCCAACCTTTTTATCTGCAACAATTTTGATCTCACTTCTTCTTCTCTTCAGTTTCTGATATTGCTGCGGTGTTAGCGGAATATTACCGTGGACTACGTTAAGAGCTACTTCACACAATGTCACAATGAGTTCGTCTGCAGCCGCCTCTAAAATAACGCGTCTTTGTTTAGGCGTGGCTTTTAATAACAATTTTAAAAGAGGCAGGTTTCTTAAAAGTCTTGCAGACATTTTCAAATCTCTCTGTCAATGTTTTCTTTTCTGAATGTACACAACTGGATGTGTTGACAGAATATCTGTTCTGAGACGGTACTGTTCTGGTGTTTTCGCTTTAAAGTCAATCAATAGATACCCGAAAGGAATGCTGGTAGCATTTTCATAACACTCCATAAAGTATTTTGTGTTCCTGGGGTACATCTGCCGCGCTAAGACATTAATTTGGGTATTGTCTCTAGGGTTTTTAAACAATACCAAATAATTAGTGTTCAAACTGATAGTCCTACTGGATTTACCTTGAAAAAATAAGTTTTGTACGATATATATTGCACTCAAGCTTCTATGGTGCACATAGTTGGTAAACAAACGTTCAACTTCTGAATTGCTGCTAGCATCTTTCATAACATCATCCAATATCACAAAATTGGTCTTGTTGGTGGGAAACAAGCGATCATCATTCAGAGTCTGCGGTATAACTTCAATAAATTTAATATCATACAGTTTCAACAATTCATCATACATAGGTTGCCAGCAGTCATAAATGTACACAATGTTTTCAATTTTTTTAGAAATTACACTTTTAGCATTTTCCAACAACTTTTTTACAAAAAAATGTTTTTCCTGAGCTAGAAGGACCGCTTAACACACATGAAAAAGGATGTTGTAATCTAAAATCAAAACCATCCGGGTCTACCACACCCCGGTGCCCAAAAACGTTGTCAGTAGCCATATGGTAGCGTAGTTAGGTCGGGTAGCAGTACAAGCTTGTTGTATACGACTTTAAATTTTTTCACAACTGACTTGTTGTGCAATGTGAACTGCTTTTTGTTCCTCACTATACTGTCGGTGTACGCGAGAATGTAATTACTGTCACCCCGCCCCCTCACATATTGATCAACAAGCTCAATTAATGTGTCTAACCTAATGGTCTCGGAGTTTACAGCATTCAGTGTGATGCCTTTGGCCTTCATGCAGACCTTACCCTTAGCAGTTCTGTACCTGTAACTTTTCGAACCACTTGCCGAAAATTCCACTATATGGTCTCCATCCCCAACTTCATCAGTAAGGTCACCAAGATATGGCCCCAGTGGGGGCTCATATTCACCCACTTTAGACGTGAACACAACACTATCTGTGTCGCAATAAAGCACTCTATCACCCAACCTGTCCATAAGATCATAAAGCTCTAACCGCGCGTGGGCCGTTGTAAAAGCCCCGAGAAAGACGTTAATGTCGCGAGTCTGGGCCCCTTTCCCATTTGCGTAAGCCCACTGAACGATTGCAACAGTGTCTGACACAAATGAGAAATGCTTGAGGTCATACTCAGTGCCAAAAATGTATCGGGCAAACTGTTCAGGGTCTGTTAGTATTTCGGTTGTCGGTAACTCCTCGCGCATACTGAACCGTCCCCAAAGTGAATTGAGCAGGAGCTTCATGATTGATCTGCTGGCAGCATTAAACTCGATCTTGTCCAGATTAAGCTTAATCCCCTCTTTCTCAAAGTAATCTTTTACATAAGATTCTTTGTCAGCGTCGGTCACAACATCTTTTGGAAACCCCGAACTCTCCTGTTTGAACTGTAAAAATGTTTTAACATAATCACGAAACAATGTTTCAGATCGTTGGGGGAAATGCCAGACCTCATCAATTTTTGTCACTACATAACCCTTCTCAATAGCTTTTATTAGCTCAATACTAACCCAGGTCCCATGAATGGATCTTTCCTCATTAGTATGCGCACACGCCTGTGTCTGGTTCTGATGTTCAGCACATGTCCTACAGAGTGGAAACATTAACTTACCCCCTGTCCTATAAGGCAGTACAGGGTGAAGCAACTTCCGAGGTGGGAGCACTGTTGCCTTGACGAGGCCATAATAATCTTCAATGTTTTGAAAATCCTTGTATATTATTTCAGGATGGCCAATTGGGTAGCATTTTCGAGCCTGACAGTAGGGGTATAGCGATGTAAAGTCAACGTACCTAATGCGTTCACCCTCCGCGACTTTGTGGTACAGTTTTAACGCGTTCGTTCTTCCGCCAAAAAGACCATCACGGGGTTTCAATCTTTCAGTGTGTTTGTAAGTGGACATGAAATCCATAACTGCAACATCACTCTGTTTAGCACGCATCCATGCACATTCCCAAATCACCTCGACCTGAAGACCGTACGCACGCTCCAAAATTTCAATCTTGTCGTCGCATTGTCTTCTCAAAACGCCATAAGGCACTTTTGATAAAGGGTTTAGGTCGTTGGGGTTATAACATCGTTCACAACCATGAAAGAAACATCCGAGAAATTCGAATGCTTTTTTCACGTAGCCATCGTCGTAGAAACCATCCACATAGTATTTCCCAAATGACGCCTCACCAGTGTTCAAAGCATGTTGAATTTCTATCCCCCGTGATTTTCGGGTGAATTCGAGCCATTCAATTGAAATGTTCGAATATGTTTTGTTCTGGATGGTGTACGCATTGTTACGTGTCAGAGCTATTGTGTCTTTTGGGATGTAGTGTGTTTTATATGTGGCCATACATGTTGCTGCCAAAGTGGTGTAATTAAATGGATCAAGCCCTGTACACAAAATGAATTCGTCGCGGTACTTCATGCATGCCTCCCTCAGCAAAACGACATCGTTTTTACCATAAAGCGCGAGTTCTTTTTTAAAATCGAACACTTTGTCAGATATGGTATTGTACCAATCATCAAACGCAGCCCTGTCTTGGTTCGACATTGTTGCATACCCGTAAAATTTCTTGTCAGGGTACGGGCCTATGTAGTTGTCATTTTCAACGCGGTTAAAGTGGTGCGGAAAATACCCCTTCTCTGCATTAGTCAGATTAAATGCAACGGATGTCTTGGCCAGACGCATGGGTATGAAGGAATATGAATCAATAAAACGTTGCTTGAAAGCTGTGTCATACATTAAGATTAGCCTGCAACCTTGCATTGTGATTTTAGGAGCAATCCCCATCTTAGTAAGGAATTCCAAAATTATGAAATTGTCAAACCCCGATGCATTGTGCGCTAGCCATGTGTAATTAAGGTAACGTGGCTGTCTGAATTTTTTAACGAGACGTTCCACACAATCGGCCCCTTCAGCCACGAATTCCTCGCCATTAAACGTGATAGCACATACAAAATTGGCAACGTGTTTACCATTTTCATAACGGGTCTCAAAATCGTAGAAAATGTAACGATCGTTCGGCATCTCCGGCTTAACTGGTTGGATAAAACACTGATGCATACCATCGGTAACCAAACTCTCACCACAGTGCACACAACGATCGGCAGGGCATTTATGGGATTTGGGATTAGTACCGCTGACATGGTAACGTCTATTACATTTACCACAATATTTAGTCACGTCGCACTGTGCGTATTGCATACCCAGAGGTGGTTTTTTATGCATCTTGAAACAATACTCAGACTTACAGTACCGCAGGCAGTCGCCGCAATGTTTTGGCTTTTTGGGTTGTTTATGACATTCCGGGTCATTACAGACATCGCAGATGTACCGACATCTGTGATCTCTCCTACAGGTGAATCCTCGGTGGCAGAACTCACACACGTATGGGGTGCCGATAAATGCACGTAGATTTTTAATCATAAAATAATGATTGTCATGCAGGTACAAAAATACTGTTTTAGGATGCGGATCGTCTGTGTTTGTATACTTCTCCAAAACACCCGTATCAGACCGATAGAAGACAACAATTTTAACGCTCAGCATCTGTTCAAACCGTCTGATGTCATTAAACGCTATCTTGTATTGATCACCATAGCCAGCTGACATCTGTATTGAAGATGCTACAGACTCAAGCTCTACGTGTGGTTTCTGTGGATTTAGGAAATGTGCCAGACAGATTGCAAAACAAAGATTGTTTGAAATGTTCGTGGGACAGAACAGATTAAGTCTGTTTTTGGTAATCACTTCATTGTGGGCAAGATCACGGATCTTTCGATAAACACCGCCGTGTTTACTTCTCGCTATCGACAGTCTTAAATTCAATCTCTCATCAAACTGGACGTCAGAGTTGCTCTGCATTATTTTTTCAAGATCGTTTATAAATAGGTCTACACTATAACCATTGCTACCCGTCAAAAGTGTGCTAACATCTGATGTCAAGCTCGACCGCCTCAACGTGATGCTGATTAAACAGCCGTCTCCGCCTAACAGTCTGGAAAACTCCACAATTTCAGAAAGTGTGTCATGTAAAAATACAGTGTAGGCTGCTAAATCTGTCGAAGATATCTCTCGCAAATTTATAAGCCTGTGGATTTCCAGACCATTGAACCGAGCTCGTGGCAGTACAGTGTACCCACTAACATCACCACCCACTGTTACAAGTGATTCTATATCTCTATCTGTGAGACCCATATTGGGCGCTTCAGGGTTGAGTGTGCGATGTGTCTGTGTACCTGGGCCCTCGTCTGACTGGTGAAAAGACACAAGATGATCAAATGCAGAATTTGGTTCTGGAGGAGGTTCTAACACCTCTCCTGCTTGTTGGGTATTTACAACATGTTCAAAATCATTATTTGGGTCAGGATCCTCATCGGACATTGATCTCACGATGTTTAATAATTCTACCAACGTATCAGTTGAAGACTCAGACCTATTCATATCCTCAACAGTCTGTATTAAATAGAGCAATGTTTCTGTGTTACTGCACTGTTCAGGTGGCACCTTGCTACCATCGTTTCGTCTAAACCTAGCTACCGGACCCTGATCAAAACCATCTGGCTCCCGACAACGTTTAGGCATTTTTTTTAAATCAGATCTTTTTTTATTTTATTTATTTAAATCACATGTGGCAACACCTTAAAAACTACGGATAATAAACTCTGTGTCCATACAGTAAAAAAAAGATAGAATGAAAAACTGTGACAAATGTTGAAGAAAAAAAAAAAAAAAAAAAAAACAAAACATAGTATGCAAAATATATATAAAATGTTGTCAACTCACCCAAGTTTCTTTTTAAGCATGAGCACCAGCTGCTTTAACAATTCTGTAGTCAGGCCTTGTTCTCTGGCTACTTTTTGAACAGTACCACTATGCAACCGATGCGCTGCTATGCATTGTTTAAGCCAAATTCCCTGTTGTTGTTGTGTTGACTCATAAGCATCTAAACGTCTCTCAATGGCATTAAGGCGTTTGTCAAAACGCACCTCGAAGGCATTCAATGCGGTCTTGACAGAGTCCTGTATCAGTCCGGCTATGTGCTGGTTGTCTATAACGGGTTGTGATTCCCGTTTGTAAGCCTCCTGATTTGAAGGCAGCTGTTCAGGGTCGGATTCTTCCACGGACAACACACGATCGCTGGACGGAACAGACTGCAGTGTTTCTTTAGGGTCGTTTGTAAATACACAGTCGTCCCACGATTGTATCAGACCATCACTCCAGCTCTGGACATCATTTATATCGGGAACTACAACCCCCTCTGTTAAGAAGTAGAAAAGCGGTACAGAACAAAAAAGTTAATACAAATGTGTATTAATATTATAATAATAACAGTAATATTAATAATAACTATATTTTCTAAGACTAAAAAATAAAATAAAAACCAGTCTGGTACTAATGTAACATTAAAACAATACATAGTGGTATATATATATATATATATATGTATATATATATATACATATATAACAAACAATCAAATAAGAGCAGGCTAGCAATTATGGAACAGACATTGTAATACTAGTGCACCCCTATAGATGGCGCAGCAGGCTAAAAATCAACATGTCTACACTTTTTTCGTTCTCCATTGTCGTCTTCTAAAATTACAAATAAAACGCCTACTCTGAGAGATATGAGGGTTTGTGTTTTATGTTTTTTCAACAATTAATGCAAATGTATGATAACATCAGCTCTAAACTAGCGTATTGACACATTATACACCCCCAAACACATTCGACCATACACTATCACATCCAAATAAAAACATTTATCTCTCTGATTTAGTGTAAACAGAAATCAATCCAACAGCTTTTGTTCGTTACTTACTTTTAACACTTGACCGTCTTGGCTTTTTCGTGACAGATGTCTGCGCCAGCTCTCCCGAAGCCCCAGCAGCTGAAGCTTTTGCGTCCGCATGGAACACAGTCGCTTTACGTTTCAGACTATTTTTCGGTTTTGCCACTAAGCCCTTATCCGGATCATTCGCACATTCAGGCGCACCAACACTGCTCACAACGTTTGATAAACCATCTGGAAATACATGTGTTAAATTTTTAAACAAAAACAACAAACCATAGCAGCATAACATTGTTTTATAAAGTTAAATTACAATACACTTACCCAGGGGAATAACTCCAACGTTAGCAGATTCGCTGGCTCGATGTGGTCCATGTACTATGGCCTTGATAGTTATGCGTTTCGGCCCTGGTAAAAACAAAAAAAAAAAACAGAGAAGATAAGATATTTTCACACACCCATAACACTGTTTAAACACGGGTGTAACAACATTTAACATTACCTGGCACAAGTGATTTCGTGATCGGTCGTGAAGAGGCAACAGCGTTGTGCGTATCTGCAGCTGCGTTAGGTCTAGGCACGCCTCCTGGCGAAAACAAAACAAACATCATCCGTCACACACACGCACACACACACACACACACACACAACGCATGCAACATTTAAACATAATTATACGTACCGCTGGCTTGATTTAGGAAATTAATCTCCTCAACAAGATCGAAGAGACTCAAACTATTACCATCTGAAGAGGGGGGCAGATAAAACCTTAAGTAACGCAATAGAACAGCGACACTCATATAAATAAATAATCATCCTTAACAATGTTACTAAATAATAAAAAATACTTACTGTTAAGACTGGATTCCATCTTCTTGCACTCACGTATCCAACAACACAATATGGCTTGGAAAATAGTAACGTTATGAGAACGAGAAAAAAAAAAACTGCAGAGGAGCGAGACACGAGACACTAGTACGGATCAGCGACCGTGCTCGCGTTCAACACACATTTATACACGCAGCTTTTGGCGAAGTGTGAAAACGGGCCTCCCCAGCAGACAGAATACACAACGGCATAACACCTATCAGGTAGACGTCAATAAACCCGGAAGGCCAAGGGCCAGACACCTTTCTTTCACACCTACTGTCAGGATGTCAACGCAGGAGGATGTCACATGGCGCCGCGCAGCCTAGACATACCGGAGCCTGTCTGCGACCCATCATAAATCAGAGACAGGGGAACCTCAGAACCATAAATCAAAGTCATAAATCATTAAAAGTGACACATGGTCTATGTTAACACTACTAATAGCAATAAGTTCAAGTTTAAAGTCAGTGTCACTGAGAGCTCAAGGCCTTGTTAAGGAGACCAGCAGAAGGGAAAAAACTGTTTTCCGCCAGTGGCTGCGCTGGAGGGCGTTCCCACTACTGGTTGCCTAATGTTTGTGAGTGACATTCACGGATGTTACTCTATGTTAGACAACAAATACGTTTTCTTGCCGCTACAAACAAATATTTTGGAAGGAAAAGTCTTAATATAAATGGAATCAGCACATAAAATGCATAATATTAAATATCATAAATTATAGGACAGTTTCTGACTGCTAAAATTACCTTCTCGTTCAACTTGCCTCGGTCAGACTTAGCACTTTGCTTTCGCTGTGCTAATTGCAAGGGCTATTAAAGCAGATATAAATTAGAAGTAAATTCAGGAGAAAACCAGGACAAGCAGTCACTCTGCGAGAACGGCTAGAGCGCGTAAGTTGTTTTTTCTTAATATCCAGTTCTCCTGTTGCTCTGTTTACCATTTGTCAAGTAAGTAGGGCTATTTTCGATTCTTTGCTTATTTGTAATTCTTATTTTCACTAAATATCTTTAATTTAATTAGACATGTTCCTATTTTGAATATCTGCCGTCTTAAGGGTTGTAGTCTGGTTGTTATTGTAGCACTTAAGTATCGCTGTTCATAACAGCTAGTTTCGATTTCGGCCATTCTCGGGATATTTGCTTTCGCTGTGCTAATTGCAAGGGCTATTAAACAGTCCTTCCAGAAAAACGCGGAGTTTTTTTGTGATTGTTGCGGGCAAAAATCCTTGATTACGCGGCCCGTTTTCTTAAAAAATGCGATGGAATATGCGGGATATTTATGCAATTTTTTGCGATGAAATTGCGGGAACTTGCAAAAATTGCGGGAACTTGCAAAAACTGCGGTTTGATGAAAAAGAGAAAAAAAAGTGATTGCCCCAACACCCTGTTCTCACTAGGCTACTACCTTAATATAAAGAGTCCTTTCTTATTACTTCCTATGATAAGCAAGCATAACTACATCACAGAAAGTGCAGGAAATATTTAATTTCTCATCTTGTTTTATTTCAGACTGTAACGAGTGGAAATAAGGTGTGGCCCCTTTAAGAGCTGCGCGCTCCCTGTTGAACGGTCTGCAGTATTATATTGTATGTGTGCCTCGAACACCCCATGTGTGCGGGTCATTTCTGTTTGATGCTACTTCTTTTATCTTATTTAGTTTATTAAGTAACGATGTGGACGGTAGTACGTGTGACAGACAGTTACGAGTTCGATTAGGGAATATAGTGCTAGTTGTGAGATGCCAATCCCCTCCGTGAGTCTGTCTGGCCTCTGCAATAACTTCATCTGTGAGCTATCCCTATTTTTCTTCCCGACACAACGCGTTAAGACCTTAATAAACACATCAAACTTACAAAACATTGATGAGTCAAACAAGTTCTGTAGCTTTACTAGAGGAATATGCTACAACTTCAGTAAAAATTAATAAATGAAATATTTAAAAATAAATTGTGCTCCTGTTTTACAGCTTTTCGATGATGTTCGCGTCGTGTAATTACGTCACTTCATAATGTTCCCATGGCAACAGGGTGAAGTGGCTGCTCTTGTGTGAAGCAAACGCAACATTTTCCAACTTTCTGCTAAGATATATGTGACTTTTTTGCGACGAAAAATGCGGGGATTATGAAATCATGCAAGCCCCGCATATTTTGCGCGGAAATCAGCAATTTATGCGGCGAAATTGCGGAGTATTTGAAAAAATGCGACCCCCGCATAAATATGCGGACTTTGGCTGATTATGCATTGAATTCAGCGATCGCATAATCGCGTTTTTCTGGAGGGACTGATTAAAGCAGATATAAATTAGAAGTAAATTCAGGAGAAAACCAGGACAAGCAGTCACTCTGCGAGAACGGCTAGAGCGCGTAAGTTGTTTTTTCTTAATATCCAGTTCTCCTGTTGCTCTGTTTACCATTTGTCAAGTAAGTAGGGCTATTTTCGATTCTTTGCTTATTTGTAATATTTATTTTCACTAAATATCTTTAATTTAATTAGACACGTTCCTATTTTGAATATCTGCCGTCTTAAGGGTTGTAGTCTGGTTGTTATTGTAGCACTTAAGTATTGCTGTTCATAACAGCTAGTTTCGATTTCGGCCATTCTCGGGATATTTGCTTTCGCTGTGCTAATTGCAAGGGCTATTAAAGCAGATATAAATTAGAAGTAAATTCAGGAGAAAACCAGGACAAGCAGTCACTCTGCGAGAACGGCTAGAACGCGTAAGTTGTTTGTTTCTTAATATCCAGTTCTCCTGTTGCTCTGTTTACCATTTGTCAAGTAAGTAGGGCTATTTTCGATTCTTTGCTTATTTGTAATTTTTATTTTCACTAAATATCTTTAATTTAATTAGACACGTTCCTATTTTGAATATCTGCCGTCTTAAGGGTTGTACTCTGGTTGTTATTGTAGCACTTAAGTATCGCTGTTCATAACAGCTAGTTTCGATTTCGGCCATTCTCGGGATATTTGCTTTCGCTGTGCTAATTGCAAGTTATATAACAAACATGGTGCTTTAGTTTTCTCTCTAACCTTTTTTGATCTAATTGGTGCAACAATATCTAATGTACTAGAGAAAATGGTGCTCAAACTGCTGGTCATTTCCTCTAGTTCATCTGTTTGTTTGGGTTCACTGAGCAGCTGAGATAGATCAGGTAAGCTATTTGAGAATCTATCTATAGTGGTCGGAAGGATTGTTCTGCCTGGTCTATAACGTGGCGCAACATGACAAATTTCAGCAGTGCGTATTATACAAGTTACCATGTGATGATCGGTGAGATCGTCACTTTGCGGTATAATATCTATATCGGTTAGATTGGTTCCATATGATATAATTAAATCTAGTGTATGATTTAGACGATGAGTGGGACCACTGACATTCTGCTTGACCCCAAAGGAGTTTAATAAATCTGTAAACGCAGTCCCTAACGCATCGTTTGTGTTATCTACGTGTATGTTAAAATCTCCAACAATTATTGCTTTATCGGCATTGACCAATAGATCTGAGAGAAAGTCTGCAAACTCTTTTAGGAAATCAGCATATGGTCCTGGAGGTCTATATACAGTAGCCAAGGCTAGAGATAATAGGGATTTATTTCTTACATCTAAGAGCGTAACGTTTAGCACAAGTACTTCAAACGAGTTAAACCTGTGACCTGTTTTCTGAGTAACATTAATAATATCTCTATAGATTGTTGCAACACCGCCGCCACGACCGATCAGACGGGGCTCATGCTTATAACAGTATCCTGGCGGGGTAGACTCATTTAGACCGAAATACTCGTTTGGTTTAAGCCAGGTTTCAGTAAGGCAAAGTACATCGAAGCTATTATCTGTGACCATTTCATTTACAATAACCGCCTTAGGTGTGAGCGATCTAATGTTTAGAAGACCTAGTTTTAGAAATTGTTTTTGTTCACTGATATTTAGATTTTCAGGTTTAATTACAATAAGATTTTTCCTAGATCCTACATTGGATTTATTATTTGGCCTCACTAAACGAGGGATAGACACAGTTTCTATATAATGTTCTACACTACTTATATCAATTAGATTGGCACAGCAAAGACTGTGATTTGGAATTTGATTTTCTAGTCATACGGTGTGTAACGTCTTGGAGATGTTGTCCGACAGAACAGCCGCTCCGAATCTGCTGGGGTGCAGGCCATCAGCACGGTAGAGCCTAGGTCGCTCCCAGAACAGATTCCAATTATTTACAAAGGGCAGTTTTTGTTCATTACACAATGACATTAACCATTCATTTAGTGCAAATAATCTACTGAACCTTTCCTGTCCTTGTCGGTACGTGGGAAGCGGTCCAGACACGATGATCGTTGCCTCAGGCGCTGTGCTGCGTACCGTCTCGATCAGGCTCCTGTAGTCCTTCTTCAGAACCTCCGTCTGCCGCAGCCTGATATCGTTTGTTCCAGCGTGAAGCACCACAGCTCCGACGCGCTCTTCACCGTTCAGGATCTCGGGAACCTGTGCGGCGACATCAAGAACACGAGCACCAGGAAGGCAGTGAGTGCGCACCTTACCCTTACCTGAGGTAGCACGGACATGACGGACCATGGAAGTGCCGATGATCACGGCGTCGTCGCGTTCCGACTCGCGAAGAGGGGAGAAGCGGTTCCGGGTGGAGATCTCGAAGACCGGGAGGGGCGGAGAGGTTCTTGCTCTGGTCCTGGCTCGTGTCTTCCGCTGTGGGATCACCCAGGGTCCATGGTGTTGGGTTGGTGCCGGAGTGAATGATGCCAGAGATGATCGCGTCCTCCTGGGCAGAGAAACGCAATTTAGTTAATGAGAGTCTCATTAATGAGAAATTGAACAGGTGTTCCTAATAATCCTTTAGGTGAGTGTAAAATGTTGTTTACATAGAATATATAGTTATCAACAGTCAATATTAATTCCTCATATATAAAAAATCTGAATTTTTCACATACATGTTCAACTGGCAGCCTACAGCAGTTCAGTCATTTGCAGTATTAAAGTCATCAGCTGTTTGTGGTGTTGTTTTTATTTTTTTTCTTAGTTTTGCCATTCATTTTGTTGTTGTTATTTACATTTTGTTGTTGTTGTTTAAATTTTGCTGTTATTACTTTTGTTGTTTTTATTTTTGTAGTAGTTTAGTTTATTTTTGTTGTTGTTATTACGTTTTTTTTTTTTATAAAAAAAAAACAACCACCGAGGCCCCGATGGCCAAACATTATTTTTTTTAAGCACGAGGTCGAAGGCGCGCGCGGCAAAAATGACGTCATCGTGGAGCCGGCGGTAGTGCGCGTTGAGTGCGCGAGACCCCTATGGGTAACTGGCGGCTTCACTTCTGACCAATGGAAGAGAGCGAAGGGGCTCGTCCATCTTTTTTTACAGTCGGTCTAAGTTAGTCGCTTATATTTACAAAATGAGGCACCTTAATGTCACACACTGATCGATCTGCGCAGCGCCACTTTCACTCAAACACACCTTTTCACTCTTGTCACAGAGTGTTCACTGCAGAGCCAATGGGTGGAGCTCCCACTCTCTGGATGTTTTGGGTGGATCTTCAATGTCCAGCCACACTCAAACCCTAAACCTAACTAGTTTCAGCTCCACCCATTAGGTCCCCAGAGGTCTCTGTCCCACGTCCAACTCACCACAGCCAGGGAAGGGCGGGTCCTGCCTCCCTCCCGGACTCGCGTCGGCAACCACGAGAAGCTGAAGTGGACCCCATCCGACACCCACCTAGCGAAGCCTTCACTATTGATCTTCACTACTGAGACTGTGAGAGATATAAAGCAGCGTCTCGCTGTAGTAAGAGTGCTTCACCTGGTCAAAGGCGCTGAGGGAGTGAGGGCGCCACACCACCTGACGCCGTGGGTCATTCCCATAGATATGGTGTGGAGTGACACCTCCCACCACCACCCAGCACCGTCCAAAACAGCTATCCCGTGAGAAAGCACAACACAGAGACCCTCCATCACCCTCTGAGCAAACTCTTCTCGGTCTCCTGGTGATCTTCTATTGGTCTTCACTGCAGATATGAAGTAGTCTCTCAGAACGGGTGCTTCATCGGGCACTGTGGTGGGTGGAGGTGTCCATATTATGGCAGTGGTTTTCAATCCTGGTCCCAACTGGTTAAGAAAGAGCTCTGAACTGAGTGTTCCAGGACCAGGACTGAAAACCACTGCCATTAGACACTGTGTTTTCTTCCTTTAAATCTTCAAAATCTTTCTTCAACTCCCAGCATGTAGTGGAAAAAGACGGAAATCGAATAATTCCCAAGGCCTACTATAATAGAATGCGATAAACAGTACGCCAACAGAGTAGTATGTCTGAACACATATAGTATGCGAAAAACAGTAGGCGAAAAGTCCCCGGATGACCTACTTCTTCCAGCGAGATTCTGAAGAGCCATTCCATGGACACTTTACATCCATGAGGCCACGGGAGAGGATTAACGAATGGCAGTGAAGCGACGCAACTGAAGCTGGTAGGTCACATGACGTATAAAACATGATGGATGTAGAACGTCCGAATTACATTTATACTACACATTCATAGCCTAGCCTACTATAAAACGCACGTTTTTAACGTTCGCGAAGTAAGTTCAAATTCAAACTCTGGTGAAACCTACTCTGAGTAGGCACTCACTCATGGTCAGATGCGTCCAAAATCGCACACTGTCACACAGTATGCTCTTTCTGAGGCAGCTCAACTCTCTTGAGCACAAGGGAGTGACTATTCAGAGGCGACTTTGTCGCTGCAGGTCGCCAGTGGCTGCGCTGGAGGGCGTTCCCACTACTGGTTGCCTAGTAATGCTTGTGAGTGACATTCACGGATGTTACTCTATGTTAGACAACAAATACGTTTTCTTGCCGCTACAAACAAATATTTTGGAAGGAAAAGTCTTAATATAAATGGAATCAGTACATAAAATGCATAATATTAAATATCATAAATTATAGGACAGTTTCTGACTGCTAAAATTACCTTCTCGTTCAACTTGCCTCGGTCAGACTCAGCACTAAAGAGTGACGCGCTCCACTGACTTCTCTCCTATTGGTAGTCGCTCCCGAAAGTCGCTCTGCATTTGCATAAAGTTAAACAGATCTCAACTTTGTCTCGTCGCCAGACACGCCCCACCGGTCGCTGTCGCGCGCGTCGCCGGAAATCGCCCGGTCCCATTGAAATGAATGGTATCGTGTCGCTTGTAGTGTGAACGGGGCTGCTTTTATACAGAAGTTCTGCTTGTGACGTCATGACGAGGAATTTGGAATGTTAGTGACGCAGAGACGATTTCTTCGCGATGTGATTGGTTGTTGAGATTAGCCAATAGTGTGTGGCTGCACACTGTCACTAGCATTCTCCGCTGCCATAGAGACAGAGCGAACGCTATTTTCGAGCAAGCTGCCCCGCCGCTTATTGCGCGCACACACACACACACACATATATATATATATATATTATAATTATAGCATGCAGTTTATCAAGAATAATGATTGATCAAACCAGACAAATTTCCATTTGGCATTTTAATTCCACATTTTGAAGTACAGTAACTGTCATTAAAACAAGATCAGATCACAGACATATAACAGAGAAATACAAATACACATATACATTTTATATATATATATATATATATATATATATATATATATATATATATATATATATATATATATATATACATATATACATATATATATATACATATATACACACATATATATATATATATATATATATATATATATATACACACATACATACACACACACACACACACACACTAACATGCAGGTTTCCAATTAAATTTTGGTTAAAAAAAAAACACTTACAATACTTGGTAATAATATAAAGAGGTCAGCATGAAAATAATTACAAGTAAACACAAGTAATGAGGATATTTGGTACAAAGTGAAGGATACCAAATAATTTGAGGCTTAACATCATATTTACAATTCATTTCAAACAATAGGATAAGTGGTAATAATTTAGAGTAAAGCTCTGGAGTAGAATATACCATTATAACTGCAATTTACAAGCTATATTTAATAATAGAATAACAGTTAAGCACTGTGGCGGAATGAAGTAGAATATTTAGTACCAGGTAATGTGCAATATCAAGTATCAGAGGTAGCTTGGTATAGTATTCCAAGCTATTTTTAATAGAATAACAGTTGAGCACACTGGTGGAATGAAAGTAGAATTTTTGGTACTAGTTAATGTGCAATATCAAATATCAGGCATGAAATAGGATTTACAAACTATAATAGAATCGTTAAGCACTGACGGAATTAAATAAGCCAATACTGAAGTCACGGTAAGTAGAATATTTGATACCAGATAATGTGCAGATATCAAGTATTAGATTTATAATCTAGGATTTACAAGCTATATTTAAAAATAGAATAGTTAAGCACTGTAACAAGGCTTTTTTAGAGGTCTTGATGTTACTGACTGCAGGATAAAAAAAGGGTTCCAGTTGACAGTGATGCTGGGGTGTCAGTAGTGATGCTGGGTGTCAGTAGTCAGCCTAGGTTTAAGGGGTCGGCTGTGGGTCCCTCTCAGCGGCGCGGCGCCTTTTTCCACCTTCACATTCAGATGCTCCTTTCAGGTAATGCGTAACGTTAACCTGGATCGCCTCATCAGTGGCATCCTGGGTCACCGGGTTCTTCCGGATGGCTCCTGTAGAAAATACAGATCTGTCATTCTATTTGAATGGCATAAGGTTGTAGCAACATCGACTTTTTGCCTTAATTAGCTCAAATTATTCATAGGGAATTTTCATAATTAATCATGGATATGATTATTATCTTGCATGTTGCAGTCAAATTATCGAAATTGAAAATAGAGCGATCGAATATATGAATGATACATCATAACGAATTATAATTCCTCATTCATACATCAATGGTCTCATTACAGATCGATTATATGAGATAACTTTAAGGGAATTAATTTAGTTATCAAACACTCGGTTTGTCCAGCAAACAGCCGTAAGATTAACTTACCAACTTCTCAACAAAGTTATCCCTTTTTATAAACTCCAAGAAATCTCAATGTTCCGGCCGTGAACATTAATTTTCTTGTGTTTATAAAATTTAGGTTACTGAAATAGTAACAACTTGTAAAGCTTGTAGCTATGAGATCAGAATTTCATTGACTTGTAATATAAGCTAGACAGAAAGCAATCAAGAATATGGTTTTAATAATTGAAACTACGGATACAGAATTCTACATTAAAAACCCCGGGATACATATATGTGCATTAACAGTAAAACTAACGAAACAAACAAATAACAACGAGAGAGAGAGAGAGAGAGAGAGAGAGAGAGAGAGATTGAGAGAGAGAGAGAGTGGTCTGATCGAAAGATCATGTGAGCTAGACAGAGAGGGAGAAATAAAGCAGACCTGGAAAGATCATGAGTTTTGCAAAATTCATCACAGACACAGAACCTTTGAAACAACAAAAATCAACAGATCTTAACCCTTGAAAGCATAGTAAAACAGGTACTTGCACTGGTAAAACTCTTTTGGATGGGTGATGAGAAACCGGCGTGTGTCTCTCTCGGTCATGTGGATTCCGAGCGTTCGGGTTCGTCCAGCGCGCGTGAGCGCGGCATGTTTGAATGTCCTTGGAGGTGAAGCTTGCCAGCTGAGATCGGGCTGTGTCCATTTTCCTCGCGAGCAGAAATGGCCAGGGACCAATGCAAGGAGAGGAGAGTGAGAGTTGCACAATGGTTCTCTTTGTGTTCCTGAGGAGAACCGCGTCTTGCGTGTGTGTCCTTAAGAGCGGGTGCGTGCTTTGTCAGCTCTTGTGGTCGCTGAAGGTTCAAAGAGTCTCTTTAAAGTTGAAGTTGCCGATTACGTTCATTTCACTGAAACTAAACGTAAGAAAAGGTCCGAAGACGAAAATAAAGAAAACGGAGAAAGCTCCCTAAGGAGCCATGGAACCGGAAACCTCTCACAGGGAAAAACTCTCTAGCCACGTAAGCGCTCTTCTGTGTCTCTTATGGAGAGGAGGGTTCACGCCCCTGTTTGACACATGACCGTCCGCGGATCTGAAGCGGACACAGTTCTCTTTGTCCTGTGTCGGTTTTGCCCACTGAGTCATGAGATTACACTTGAGCCGTTCGGCTCCTGAAATATGAAATGTGTAAAATAATGCACCTTACTTCATTATGCTATCGGAATTCGGCTCCGTTAGATTGAGGGAATTACAGACATATCAAACACGTCACATGAAGATTATCGGAATACAGAGATATGCATATCATAAGCATTTAGTTCCTTCAATGCAAGTCCATTCCTTCAAACACACTTCATACACAAAGTGACTATAAACTGGGAAACACACATGACATATGACATGCTAAGTTTTAATATTCAAGGTTCGTGTATGAGTGTACGTTAAAGCATGTGTGTGTGTGTTAGGGGTGGGAATCTCTAGGCACCCCACGATTCGATTCGATTACGATTCAGAGGGCTGCGATTCGATGCTAAATCGATTATCTGAATCTTTTTGTGTGACTATAAATACTTTGCTTTAAAAGTAAGTAATGACCCATAAAGAATTAACGTACAATAGATTTTATTAACATTGCAAAGAACCAACAGGAAAATAAATGTGTGCCTGAACTAGCAGCATACTTGTAGTAAATTAATAGTATAACAACGACCGGTACAGCCGAGTGTTTTTCCTCCTCTGGGTGGAAACGCGTCATATGGCTTCTTATTTGTATTGTTTCCGAAATATTTTAGTTTTATTCTACAAAGCTTACAACTAGTGTGACTCTTGACTGTCCAGCTCCTTTCCCCCTTCAACTTCAGAAGCCAAAATATTTCCACACGTCAGCTTTTAACGAGTGTGTTTGGATCTCGGGCTCCATCGCGTCTCTGTTATGTGCACGCCACAGACGGTCCGGGCGGGCACTGCACTTCACGCTTCAGAGTTCCGTCTTTTGCGTTCCGTCAATATTAATTTATTATAAATATATATCTTAAATTTTTTTTTTTTTTGAAAATCGATTTTTGACATTTGTGAATCGATTCAGAATCGTCCACGTCCGCATCGCGATGCATCTAAGAATCGATTTTTTCCCCCACCCCTAGTGTGTGTGTGTGTGTGTGATTGTTCTTCAGAGTTCATTGAACGATGGTGGCCGGATGAACTTCTGGTCATCTGCAGTCCCGTGTCTTGGGTGTGTGTGTGCTTCGAATTTGATGAGTTTAATATCTGCGACAACTGCCAATTGTCCTATTGCACAATTCTCTTCTGTGTGTGTAAGCGAAAAGCCCCCAGGGGGGGGGGGGGTCACTGCTTTTAGCTTAATGGTGCTGAGTCACATGTGCCATATAGTTCTTTTTTTGTTTACTAATTCGAGACGAGGAACTCATGAGCGCATCATTGTCAGTAATTCAATCACGTCCAGGCACCCTCCGTTTCGTGTGGCAAACTACAAACAGAGGGGCTTTGTGAGTGACTCAGTAACTTAATTAACAGCCCCAGGACATCTACTTTTCTCAGTCTCTGAATTAAAATAATGCAAAACCAGTAGTTTAGGAAAATGGCAGATCTGACCATCTGATCATGGCTACAAGGTCATACACATCTACTTAAATATAAAAAAAATATCTAACTTACTTTGAACAATGGTCTTCAGGAACATGTCTCTAAAACATGCTTTATCCCCTACTCCAGTTCAGATTGTATTGATGGAAAGGTGATTAGAGAAGATATTCTGAATCATTCGCCACACGGTTGTCTTTTGGTCCCTCCCACAAGCGATTTCCAAAAACCGAAGCTGAAAGTACAAAAAAAGTGTAACAAATTACATTTCTCTGAAGCTTCTCATAAATTTAAAATGTAACAGGCTGTGGATTCAGACTGTAGAATATGCAGTGTACAATCTTAATTTTACTTTTTAGATTACCCTAATGCGTTATAAACGAAATCAGAACACTTACAAATCGTTCCTGGAGCTCTTTTTCCTGCCTCATACTGTTGTCAAGTAACACCAAATCTTCCTGGGTGTCTAGGGGGAGTAACAGATCCCCTGGCAGGGATAACTCTCCAACTGACACATTGGCACTGAAAATGTTGCAGCATAGTGTCCATTTTGTTGTCCATACAAGACGTTGCAGCATTGGGGTCTGATCTGCACCTACAGGGGTTCCCAGAATAAAAGAAAGTAGTCAGTCCTGGTCCCTCAACTACTAAACTAAGACAGTTATATCTCGAGGTCTACTACATGTACAGATGGGCCCCAGTGGGAATTAAACCAACAACCAACGCCTGCATTGTTTGCAAGTTGTACCTGATCGCCCAGTGCGAGCAAACGTCTTCAACATTGTCCCAACTTGCTTCACCTGCTCTCGAAGTGAGCCGCTGTCATCTGAAGCTACGAAATAAAAGGCATATGGTAATTTTGGACACACAAAAAAGTTCAAATTAAGAGAGAGTGCATGTTCTCACCTGGTGGTGCACTGCTTTCCCTCAGGGCTTGTTTTTCATTCTGGGGTCTCTGGAAATCTACATTAAAAAAAATACAACTAAGGCACTATTTTCAATACTGTTAAGACTGCCATCCCTACCCCCAAACCAGCTGGAATTGTGATCAACTGAATACCACGCAGAAAAATATATTTGTGTATATTGTGTTGGTGACATGAAAGTGGTCATAATTCTTATTATTAAATACCTGCTGTTGCAGATTTATATAAATAAGTTAAAAAAAAGGGTGAATAAATAAAATATTGTTTTTTCACTGTTATTTTACTGTGTTTTTTGTTATCTTATTGTTGACCATTATGCCCGCTGTTGCAAATTTGCAACATACCAAAATTTCGATTTATTTGTTGTGCAAAAGTGAAATTGATAATCTCAACATTATTTACCATCTACTTAAAGGCAAAAACACACATAAAAAATGTTTTATATACAGCTATATAAATTCAGGCATTAAGGGGTTAAAACACTGGACACTAAGACATAGGCCTAGAATATAACGTAGACTCACTGTATTCCGGACACTTTGCACAGTAAAACGTCCCGTAAGATATCAATCCGCAGAAAGATAAACCTGATTGGCTCGTCTGTCTCTGGGGACATGCCTTCCACATGTTCCAAAGTTTGATTGACACATTTTGGACTAATCATTTTGGAGAAATCTTGAAAAAACTGCCGGGAGACGCAGTGTCCGGATTACCGTGAGGACTCACGGTGTTCCGGACGGCTGAAAATTTCTACTCACTGTGTTTCGGACAGTTAAGGAGTCGTCATTTCTAATATAAAACACGTATACATTTTACCAACTATAAGTTGGTAAAATAATCATATTAATCTTCATAACTTTGTTGTATAAGCGTCTATACACTATTTTAATCGACGATTGCTCATGTGAGCATTATATTCTAACGTTAACGTTATATTTAAGAATTTTAAATGTTAAAAAAATTTAAATACCTTAAAAAAGTACAAATATTTGCAAATTGTAACTCATAATTATTTTATAAGACCATAAGAATGTTTTTTTTTGTCATTTTCTGGTGGGTGAACATGTTTTAAGAGCCGTTTTCTACGGAGGTATTTTCCCCTCTTCCTTTTGTCTTGCCGGAAAACCTTCCCCCCACCATTTTCTGAACAGTCATTGGTGTACGTTAGAAACTCACGTTGATTTCTTTGAAACGACTGGCTCTGGAAACATAGGATTGGTCGGATTTGAAAGAGGAGGAGGCAAAGATGACACGGATATATATATATGCCGTGACCTGAAAGTTTTTATTTATAGAATTTGCGAGAAAAGGTCAAGTGTCCGGAATACCGTGATGTCCGGAATACAGTGAGTCTACGTTACCTTCATAGCAGAAAACTTCATGCTGTACACGAGGTGTCAGGGGAGTCCAAGGGCCAATAACTGAGCGAGCGATGACTTTCTCCTATTGTTTATTCAGGCACTCAAGGAAGTTTTCAAATGGGAAGCATGAGATGTTATCAAGGACACCATACTTTTTGGCATCTTGTCTGAGGTGCACAAAACCAATCCATGCATGTTGTATGTCACGTTCTTTTCCATAAAGCTTGCTGTAGTGATCAAAGAGAACCAATATTATAATATAACCACGGTAGCTACATTGTGAACTGAACTAGCAACATACTTGTTCGGACAAACAAAATAATTTATTACACAACCTATATACATTATTATGTTACGTTTTGTTAAAAAAAAAAAACACAAGTTATACTTAGTCTTTCTAGATGTAAAGCTTTGGCTAACTACTGTAAGTAGCTTATTACATTTCTACATGTAACGTTACTAGCAACATTGCTTAACCTCAGTGTGTCCTGTAACAAAGGCAAAACAGCATGTGTTAGCTAACATTTGCTAACGTTAGCCACTCTAGCTAACTTACTGGACTAGCAGCATACTGCAAGAACAACAATTACTAACATAGATATTTTAAAAAGATAAACTAAAAACAATGTCAACATAATATTGCGTTACACAAAAAGGAAACATGTACTTACTTAAACGACGGTAGTCGATGACTTTGCTAGCTAGCAAACTGTAGGGTGTAGTAACTTCGGCAATCTTCTTCTCTTGATTAATGGCGGATTGTAAGTTGTAACCAACTTTTAGGTGCATACCGCCAGCTACTGTACAGGAGTGTGTAACACCATGCAATTTAAGTGTTCTAATCTAACTGAGGCAAACCAAAGCCCGTCAAACGATGCGCAATGTGCTCGAGTCATATTGTTAGGAGAGAGGGGCCAGCCTCAGGGGCTCCAGTGCGTCATCGAGCCACCGTCCAAAAAATCCTGAACACACCATTGGTGCAAAACTGTTTAACGGTCTAACTCCACAATTCAGTACTTCACAGTTTACAGTCTTTGTAAAGTGTTTTAGCAATACATTTTTAACATTTATACTGTGTTTAGATTTTTTTAATTGCCTTTTAAAAAAAAAAATCTGCTAAATTGTTCATACCATGAATTAAATACATATTTAAAAACATAATAAGAAAGATATTTATTGCCAAGTAAGTTTTATTGCCAAATTATTTTTGGTTTATTGGTGCATGTCTCAAAAGTGCATCAATCAAAGAAATGTAAAAATGTTTTACCTGCATAAAATAATTAAATATATTTTACATAGCCTATATTATAATCTTCAGAGTTTCAAAGTAATTTAAATGTCATTTCCTAAACCTTATAATGGAATCAAGAGTCAAGAATCTGTTATAGCCTAAACCTAATGGCTTTGGGGCAAAATAATGATAGGCTAATAGCCATGGCTGGTCGATTTTGAGAGTAGAAATCCTTGTACTTCACAGCGGCTTGCCGCCAGCCGGCCGCGGTCCATTAGACGGAGGCAACCGCCAGAGAAAATGAAGCAGTCGGCCCGCCAGCTATTCGCCGGCGGCATCTCGCAAAAAATGGGAGTGACGAATTCAGCGGCAAACGTTTCATCCCCGCCAGCGAGACGCACCTATAGCCGACTGCTTAGGGCCGGCGGCAAAAAGAAGCCGTGCGGATATTTTTTGCTATCTGGGCTACTGCACGCGCAAATGAAACTACGAGCATGCAAAGTCGTAGCTATGTTGTCAATTAGTAAGTCATGAAATTACCAAAAAGCCAAATTACCAATAAATTACATAACTGGTATGTCGTGTGTAAACTGGGAAGGATTTGCATGCAGATGATTTTCAGATCTGTTCATCAGGAGCAGTTTTTATTTTTAATTAACAGTTCATGTTAGTATTTTGTCTATTTGCATGGTAACTGTTGTTTCCGTATCCCCAAAATGCCACTTTATTTTCACATTGTGTTATTTTGTATATTTCTAAAATGACTGTGGTGACCAAATTGTTGGCCATTCCTTACATTCCTTCAACTTAATAACTAACAATTTCATGCACATCTCTTTTAATTCAGCTCAAAATATCTTACATTTGTGTCTTTGTAGACCTCTTGTGGAAAAAATGTATATAACATACATAATATTTCAGGACGCTTGCCATTAGATGGCCTTATAACTCTATATGGAGCAAATGAGCTCTTCCGTTGGGTCCTAAAGTCAGTTACTCTTGAGTTTGCATTCATACACGACATTATAAAAAAAAAAAAAATTTGGTAAAATTTTAGCATTTTTAGTTTGAATTTTGAGCATATTTAGGTTTTTCTATGCTAAAGCATTCCTCGCATTCCAATAATTCCTATGGGGGTCAAATTGACCCGCAAGGGAAAGATTTGTTACTTTTTTAAATTTCAACCACAAAGCTCCTCGAATCCATTCAATTTTTGTTTGTTTTTTGTTCGTTTTGTTTTGTGGATTCGTGGTTCAAGTGCGACAAATGTCCATGCGGTCTTGTCCTGGGGTCAAAGCAACTTGCACTGAAATCCAGGGGCGGCCTTACCTATGTTTCACCCGTTTCAATTGAAACAGCCCCCACCCTCCAAGGGGGCCCCCACAGACTCTCTATTTTCTCCGTAGGATATTGATTTTCAGCCATAATGTCTAAACCATTCAAGATAGATTGACTACGAGGTTGTGAAACGAAAGTTTCTGCTCCTATAAAAGCCACAAGGTATGAAATCAACCTTGTTATTTGCGATATTGTGGAGAAATACTACACTACCCACAATTCTAAGCAAAACACTGATGTCTCTGATTGGTCGAACTCGCGGTTACCATGGCGACGTTTACCACCCCTGCGAACGGCTTGGATCTGAAGTATAACATCGGTAGTTTTTATAGCTTTGACTTTTTTGCCGTTAGGGTAAAGTCTTATTTTGAGCAGGAAAAGAATTTTAAGAGGAAATGAAACGTACAAATGCCAGTGGTGCTGAAAAACGAAAGATATCGGACAACAAAAGAAAAGCTTCAGTCTACCAAAAGTGAAGTTACCCTGCGTGAAAGGGCGAGGCTTATTCCAACGTAAAACGCTGTATAATTGTATAGTTTTACTCAAATAAGGATGGATTATTTCTATGTTGAGCTGCCTGTTCATGAAGCTGAAAGTGCACGTAATAAAATAACATACCATTGATACAAACCAACAGGAATCCTTGCTTTTTATGCTCTATTATGTGTATGTTTTATGTGGGTAGGGGCCCATATTAGTTATTGAAACGGGCCCCCAGATGCTTAAGGCCGCCACTGCTGAAATCGCTGGTGTTTCTGGCGTCACAAACTACCTTGTAACAAATCAGGTTGTGTGAGTGAATCTCTGAGCTGGTGAGAGTTTATCTTGTTTGATCAGAATCTTACTGATTCCAAAAGACTAATGATATGAATATTTATTTGTGTGTATAGATAGATAGATATGAAACGTCATGCTCACTGATCTCCACTAGATGGCAGCACTGTCATCAGTTCAGTTTCAAGTCTGAATAAACTTCAATTCGTTCATACTTCCATTAGTAGAAAGAGCAGAGTATTTAAACTAAATTCATTCGATATTTGACTTTCGATATTTTTTTTTACCAATTTAACAGGAGTCAGAAAACAACAAGCAGTCAAATGAAAAGTTACTTTAATAAGTTAAATATATTGGTGTGCATAAAAACAAGCAATGGGCTTCTTATATATCTTTTAAATATAATTTTTATTCAATTCAGTTTCTTTTTTAACCCATTATTAGTTTATACACCCACCTAAAGGATTATTAGGAACACCATACTAATACTGTGTTTGACACCCTTTCGCCTTCAGAACTGCCTTAAAGCTGCAGTAGGGAGTCTTGAGAAAACGTTGACTTAGCCTGAAAATTTGAACAAGCACAACTTCCAGGTCCCACCCCCTTGCTCTCTGCTGCGCTACAGCCCTCCCTCCACAGCTCGTCCTCCACAGCGGAGCCTGTCGTGAACGCGCAGGCTAGTAAACAGGGCCACCGATGACGGCGGATAAAAAGTTATATGGCACATTCACTAATAGGGACTAAACGTCAATAATATGCTTTACATTGACTATGGCCTGCCCATACTTTGACTACAAACTTGGTCCTCAAATCATTATGTATTTTCCAATAGCCTACATGTAACTTTATAACGTTGCACTCTTTCTATAAGTTATAAATAGCTAGTAAGATAACGTTAATATAACGGTAACTAACGTTAAAGCATGTAAGTAATTATTCTAGCGATATATAATGCTAGATAAGGTGTGCTAGTACATTATTTCAGCAACATGACAAGCCAGTGAATTAGCAGGTTTCAATTGTTGCTTAGCAGAGTGCGTGACATTTTATCTACATGTTAAGCCTTGTTTATACTCGACGCGTCCGCACGAGCGCGAGTCTCCGCTGACTGCGCGCGCACCTCTCCAAACGGACGAGGCGTTTATACTTGACGCGCTCGCCGTTGTGCTATTCTGTGAAACGACAGGGGGCGACTCCGAGTAACTCTCCTCTAAAACACCAGGAATCAGCAGTGAAGAAGTAGTTTGCCGTTTATTAGTAGTTTATTAATTTCTGATTCATATAAAAAGAGTAATAAATGCAGTAGGTTTATTGCACGTTCACTGCATGTAAACTAGTTAAACAACTGAAGCCTTATTGAAGAGTGTTTAAACCTTAATTTCATCAGCAGGGCTTACTTCTGCTATTGTAGGCTTATTTTTTTTTAAATATAGGCAGTTCAGACAAGTGCAAACTGGGTGCTTAATGCAATGTGTTCCTATTCACAAAATGAGAGGCTTTTATGGTCGCCCATCAATGCAAATGTCTCTGTGTATAGAAGGATCATAAACATGGTGGTACAGACGTGCCAGATTCGGCTCGAAGTCGTTCATCTTCGGATGCGGCGCCGCGCGCGATGTTACAAAAAGTGCCGTGCACACCGCCAGGCGAAATGGGGTCTTGCGCACCCAACGCGCACGACCGCCCACACCGCAATGACGTCATTTTTGCCGCGCGCAGCTCGCGCTCTTGCGGACGCGTCGAGTATAAACAAGGCTTTATGCGGCTAGAGTTTTGACACCGAGTCAATGGGCTCTGTGTAATTCTTTCTTTTTCGGTTGTTTGTCGTCATCAGTCTTTTTCCTTTTACCTCTTTGTTTTATGAGCAGGTGTCACTCGAGAATTCGCAGTTTAGGTTGTTTCTCCGTCATAAGCACAGCTGCAGCTCGCCGGCAATCTTGAGTTTGAACGACGGCTCGCGCTCCGGCGCTCGCGCTGTGCAAGAGAGGGGTGTGATCAGCGCGTACACGAGCGTGATTGACACTGCTAAGACACTCCTCCTGGCTCTCATTGGTTGTTTCTGACCGGGAGCGTGTATTTCTTGCAAATGGCAATAGGACCACTGGGAGGAGCCAGAGAAGCTTGATTTTTACACAGATTATCTGTCTCATATTCTACTGTCAGGACATAATGACAGTTTTAGCAAATACATGTTTTCAAAAGTTACCTACTGGAGCTTTAATTCTACCTGGCATTGATTCAACAAGGTGCTGAAAGCATTCTTTAGAAATGTTGGCCCATATTGATAGGATAGCATCTTACAGTTGATGGAGATTTGTGGGTTGCACATCCAGGGCACGAAGCTCCCGTTCCACCACCGCATCCCAAAGATGCTCTATTGGGTTGATATCTGGTGACTGTGGGGGCCATTTTAGTACAGTGAACTCATTGTCATGTTCAAGAAACCAATTTGAAATGATTCAAGCTTTGTGACATGGTGCATTATCCTGCTGGAAGTAGCCATCAGAGGAGCCATAAAGGGATGGACATGGTCAGAAACAATGCTCAGGCCGTGGCATTTAAACGATGCCCAATCGGCACTAAGGGGCCTAAAGTGTGCCAAGCAAACATCCCCCACACCATTACACCACCACCACCAGCCTGCACAGTGGTAACAAGGCATGATGGATCCATGTTCTCATTCTGTTTACGCCAAATTCTGACTCTACCATCTGAATGTCTCAACAGAAATCGAGACTCATCAGACCAGGCAACATTTTTCCAGTCTTCAACTGTCCAATTTTGGTGAGCTCTTGCAAATTGTAGCCTCTTTTTCCTATTTGTAGTGGAGATGAGTGGTACCCGGTGGGGTCTTCTGCTGTTGTAGCCCATCCGCCTCAAGGTTGTGCGTGCTGTGGCTTCACAAATGCTTTGCTGTATACCTCGGTTGTAACGAGTGGTTATTTCAGTCAAAGTTGCTCTTCTATCAGCTTGATTCAGTTGGCCCATTCTCCTCTGACCTCTAGCATCAACAAGGCATTTTCGCCCACAGGACTGCCGCATACTGGATGTTTTTCCCTTTTCACACTGTTACGACCCCCGAATTAGTCTAGGGGTTCGGGAGTCCAACATTTTAAATGTGGCATTATAGAGGAACATATAAGCCATGGTTTGTACAAAAGACCCAACAATCAAGCTTACTGTGCAAAAAGCCAAAACCTTTATTCAGTAAACAAGGTAATGGGCAAAAGTGAAGTGAATTAATCTATACGAATATAGATTAATATATATATAAATTGACATGAGATACAGAATTTCTGTAAGATGGATAAAGTTAATGAAAAGAGAAAAGATAGACGTGGACGGCGCCAAAGAAAAGAAAATAACAAAACCAAACGAAGTCTAGCTGTTAAATAACCTCTACTCCTAACTAAGAAAATAAAGAAGAAAACAATAATCTTCAGCGTCCAAGACGCCCTACCTAATCTCCACTAACTAACAGAAAACAGAAATACAGGGAGTGGGACTCGCCCCTAACCGAATGTGTTTAGACAAAAGCGAAAACCCCTGCGTGTTGCAGTGTATGTCACGTGACATGCTACCTGTCTATCTCTCTCTCCGCACTAGTAACCTTCAGCGGTCTACTGTAGAGCAAGTTACATAAAATCAGAGAATTAAACACAGGAAGAGTTCACTCATACATAAACTCAGCATCACACAGAGTGAACTAGAACCACAGCCTTAACAGGGTATACAAAGTCATGACAGAAAGCTGCGTGGTCTGAGTCTCAGCGAGCCGAGAGCTTTTTTGTGGAAACGTCTGGCGTGCACTCTTATTCCCCAGGTGGCCTGTTCCCATTGGCGACAGCGAGAAGAGGTGACGTCAGCGCTAACAATGATTGACAGGTCACTTAGCTAATCACGGGTACCTGCAAAAGCGAAAGTAACCGAGAGAGAGCGGGAAGAGAAACACACACACGCAATACAGGAACGTAACACACACCATTCTTTGTAAACCCTAGAAATGGTTGTGCGTGAAAATCCCAGTAACTGAGTAGATTGTGAAATACTCAGACCGGCCCGTCTGGCACCAACAACCATCCCATGCTCAAAATTGCTTAAATCACCTTTCTTTCCCATTCTGACATTCAGTTCAGAGTTCAGGAGATTGTCTTGACCAGGACCACACCCCTAAATGCATTGAAGCAACTGCCATGTGATTGGTTGATAAGATAATTGCATTAAGTCAAGTCAAGTCAAGTCACCTTTATTTATATAGCGCTTTTTACAATACAGATTGACAGATTGTATCAAAGCGCTTCACAGTGATAACATGAAAACAATATAACAAAGTTTGTTTCTAAAAGATATTGCGTCAACGTCCACCTTAAGTAAGGCAGATCAATAATATTATTGAATATTAAATGTCCCCAACTAAGCAAGCCAAAAGCCAAGGCAACAGTGGCAAGGAACCAAAACTCCATCAGGGACAGAATGGAGAAAAAAACCTTGGGAGAAACCAGGCTCAGTCGGGGGGCCAGTTCTCCTCTGGCCAACGAAGGAACAGTGCATGATTCTGGCAGCATTACAAGTCAGATTGGATCGGAACATTTAGAGTATTTTTTTGAAGTCCAAGTATGCACGCCGGTCTTAAGACGAGTTGTTGAGTATCAGTGCCGTCCACCATAGAGAGTCCATATCGCCCGTGTTGAGTCGTCACTTCATAGGCTTTGTGATTGGAGCATCTGAAGTCTCCGTGAGAGGCTGGATACAAACTGGAGCTGACGAATGCCATTTTCTCGGGACTCGCGTCCCGAGATAACAGCAGAAAAGCAAAGGGAAAATAATTAGCGTAGCTGCTGTTCATAATGATGATTTCCATAACACAGGCGTAAATGACAAAACATGAGGACAGTGACTCTTGCGTTTCAAAATCACCCCCCTCCATCCCCCACTCAACTCAGCCCAGCTTACTGACCTATACGTCCCTACTGCTGCTGAGACCTAACCACAATCTCACAATCTCTCCGCAACCCAACCATACGCGCCAACCCGTTGACTAAGGCTGTCGAGCCCCACTGGTGCGTGAATAGGCAGTTTCAGTGGACAACGGTTCCGTATGGCATACTACCTACCGCAACACAATATCTGCCCAACCACCCGTCATTCACGCAATATACACAGGAACGTAATGACTGCAAATACTATGCAACATATACAGATAACCTACAGTCTCTTCAAGTTTTATAGTATTAAATGCATTTGATCTGATTCAGCAGTATTATAAAAGGTAAGCATTATGTAAATGCTTGGCTGAAGAGATGCGTCTTTAATCTAGTTTTTAACTGGGACAGCGAGTCAGAGCCTCGAACAATATCAGGAAGGCTATTCCAGAGTTTAGGAGCTAAATGTGAGAACGCCCTCCCTCCTTTAGTGGACTTAGATATCCTAGGAATGACTAGAAGCCTCGAATTTAGTGATCTTAAAGAACGCGATGGATTGTAGGGCGATAGAAGGTCCATTAAATACACAGGAGCTAAACCATTTAGGGCTTTATAGGTCAGTAGTAGTACTTTGTAATTGATACGGAACTTGATAGGTAACCAGTGTAGAGATGATAAAATTGGTGTTATATGATCATATTTTCTTGACCTAGTAAGAACTCTAGCGGCTGCATTTTGGACTAACTGTAGCTTGTTTATTGAGGATGCAGGACAACCGGCTAATAAAGCATTACAGTAATCTAGTCTCGAGGTCATGAATGCATGAACTAACTTTTCTGCATCAGAAACAGATTGCATGTTACGTAATTTAGCAATGTTTTTAAGATGGAAAAAGGCTGTTCTTGTTACATATGAAATATGATTTTCGAAAGACAAGTTGTGGTCTAGTATAACTCCCAGGTCTTTTACCGTAGAGGATAAAGTAACAGGACATCCTTCTATATTAAAGTTGTATTGTAAGTGGTTTTGTGGATAGTTTTTTGGACCAACAAGTAATACCTCCGTTTTATCTGGATTTAGTAGCAGGAAATTATGCGTCATCCAGCATTTTATATCTTTAAGACACTCTGTCAATTTTGATGAGTTAGTGTTTTCATCTGGTCGTGATGAAATATATAATTGAGTGTCATCAGCATAACAGTGGAAATTAATTCCATGTTTTCTTATAATATTACCAAGTGGCAGCATATATATTGAGAATAGCAGAGGGCCTAACACCGATCCTTGCGGCACTCCATAGTCTACTGACGTTATCTTCGATTTTTCCCCATTTAAACAAACAAAATGGTAACGGTCTGATAAATACGATCTGAACCAGCTTAATGCCTGTCCCTGAACACCAGTGTAGTTTTGTAGTCGATCCAAGAGTATTTTATGATCTATAGTGTCAAACGCAGCACTAAGATCGAGTAGAACTAATATTGAGATACAGCCTTGGTCAGAAGCTAAAAGTAAATCATTTGTAATTTTAACTAGCGCAGTTTCTGTGCTATGATGCGGTCTGAATCCTGACTGAAATTTTTCATATATATCATTTTCTTGCATGAAAGAGCACAATTGAGCGGACACAGTCTTTTCTAGTATTTTAGACATAAATGGAAGATTTGAAATCGGTCTGTAATTTGCTAAGTTATTTGGATCTAATTGCGGTTTCTTAATGAGAGGTTTTATTACTGCCAGCTTGAATATTTTTGGAACATGACCTAAAGATAAAGACGAGTTAATAATATTAAGAAGAGGCTCTTCCACTACAGGTAACACTTCTTTCAGAAATTTAGTTGGTATTGGATCTAATAAACATGTTGTTGGTTTAGATGCAATGATAAGTTTATTTAGCTCTTCCTGTCCTATAGTTGTAAAGCGGTGTAGTTGTTCTTGAGGGGCGATAATTGAGGCTGAATCATAAGACACCATAGAGGATTGTACATTTACAATTGTGTTTCGGATGCTTTCTATTTTCTCATTGAAGTAGTTCATAAAATCATTACAGCTATACTGTAACGGAATAATTTGCTCTGGTGATGTCTGTTTATTTGTTAGTCTAGCCACGGTGTTAAATAAAAACCTTGGATTATTTTGGTTATTTTCTATTAGTTTGCGGAGATGCTCAGCCCTGGCTGCTTTTAGAGCTTTTTTATAACGTGACATACTGTCTTTCCACGCGATTCTAAAGACCTCTAAATTAGTTTGTTTCCATTTACGCTCTAGGTTACGAGTTTCTCTCTTGATAGCATGCGTAGCACTGTTGTACCATGGTGCTTTAGTTTTCCCTCTAACCTTTTTTGATCTAATTGGTGCAACAATATCTAATGTACTAGAGAAAATGGTGCTCAAACTGCTGGTCATTTCCTCTAGTTCATCTGTTTGTTTGGGTTCACTGAGCAGCTGAGATAGATCAGGTAAGCTATTTGAGAATCTATCTATAGTGGTCGGAAGGATTGTTCTGCCTGGTCTATAACGTGGCGCAACATGACAAATTTCAGCAGTGCGTATTATACAAGTTACCATGTGATGATCGGTGAGATCGTCACTTTGCGGTATAATATCTATATCGGTTAGATTGGTTCCATATGATATAATTAAATCTAGTGTATGATTTAGACGATGAGTGGGACCACTGACATTCTGCTTGACCCCAAAGGAGTTTAATAAATCTGTAAACGCAGTCCCTAACGCATCGTTTGTGTTATCTACGTGTATGTTAAAATCTCCAACAATTATTGCTTTATCGGCATTGACCAATAGATCTGAGAGAAAGTCTGCAAACTCTTTTAGGAAATCAGCATATGGTCCTGGAGGTCTATATACAGTAGCCAAGGCTAGAGATAATAGGGATTTATTTCTTACATCTAAGAGCGTAACGTTTAGCACAAGTACTTCAAACGAGTTAAACCTGTGACCTGTTTTCTGAGTAACATTAATAATATCTCTATAGATTGTTGCAACACCGCCGCCACGACCGATCAGACGGGGCTCATGCTTATAACAGTATCCTGGCGGGGTAGACTCATTTAGACCGAAATACTCGTTTGGTTTAAGCCAGGTTTCAGGAAGGCAAAGTACATCGAAGCTATTATCTGTGACCATTTCATTTACAATAACCGCCTCAGGTGTGAGCGATCTAATGTTTAGAAGACCTAGTTTTAGAAATTGTTTTTGTTCACTGATATTTAGATTTTCAGGTTTAATTACAATAAGATTTTTCCTAGATCCTACATTGGATTTATTATTTGGCCTCACTAAACGAGGGATAGACACAGTTTCTATATAATGTTCTACACTACTTATATCAATTAGATTGGCACAGCAAAGACTGTGATTTGGAATTTGATTTTCTAGTCATACGGTGTGTAACGTCTTGGAGATGTTGTCCGACAGAACAGCCGCTCCGAATCTGCTGGGGTGCAGGCCATCAGCACGGTAGAGCCTAGGTCGCTCCCAGAACAGATTCCAATTATTTACAAAGGGCAGTTTTTGTTCATTACACAATGACATTAACCATTCATTTAGTGCAAATAATCTACTGAACCTTTCCTGTCCTTGTCGGTACGTGGGAAGCGGTCCAGACACGATGATCGTTGCCTCAGGCGCTGTGCTGCGTACCGTCTCGATCAGGCTCCTGTAGTCCTTCTTCAGAACCTCCGTCTGCCGCAGCCTGATATCGTTTGTTCCAGCGTGAAGCACCACAGCTCCGACGCGCTCTTCACCGTTCAGGATCTCGGGAACCTGTGCGGCGACATCAAGAACACGAGCACCAGGAAGGCAGTGAGTGCGCACCTTACCCTTACCTGAGGTAGCACGGACATGACGGACCATGGAAGTGCCGATGATCACGGCGTCGTCGCGTTCCGACTCGCGAAGAGGGGAGAAGCGGTTCCGGATGGAGATCTCGAAGACCGGGAGGGGCGGAGAGGTTCTTGCTCTGGTCCTGGCTCGTGTCTTCCGCTGTGGGATCACCCAGGGTCCATGGTGTTGGGTTGGTGCCGGAGTGAATGATGCCAGAGATGATCGCGTCCTCCTGGGCAGAGAAACGCAATTTAGTTAATGAGAGTCTCATTAATGAGAAATTGAACAGGTGTTCCTAATAATCCTTTAGGTGAGTGTAAAATGTTGTTTACATAGAATATATAGTTATCAACAGTCAATATTAATTCCTCATATATAAAAAATCTGAATTTTTCACATACATGTTCAACTGGCAGCCTACAGCAGTTCAATCATTTGCAGTATTAAAGTCATCAGCTGTTTGTGGTGTTGTTTTTATTGGTGTTGTTGTTATTTTTTTTCTTAGTTTTGCCATTCATTTTGTTGTTGTTATTTACATTTTGTTGTTGTTGTTTAAATTTTGCTGTTATTACTTTTGTTGTTTTTATTTTTGTAGTAGTTTAGTTTATTTTTGTTGTTGTTGTTACGTTTTTTTTATTATTAAAAAAAAACAACCACCGAGGCCCCGATGGCCAAACATTATTTTTTTAAGCACGAGGTCGAAGGCGCGCGCGGCAAAAATGACGTCATCGTGGAGCCGGCGGTAGTGCGCGTTGAGTGCGCGAGACCCCTATGGGTAACTGGCGGCTTCACTTCTGACCAATGGAAGAGAGCGAAGGGGCTCGTCCATCTTTTTTTACAGTCGGTCTAAGTTAGTCGCTTATATTTACAAAATGAGGCACCTTAATGTCACACACTGATCGATCTGCGCAGCGCCACTTTCACTCAAACACACCTTTTCACTCTTGTCACAGAGTGTTCACTGCAGAGCCAATGGGTGGAGCTCCCACTCTCTGGATGTTTTGGGTGGATCTTCAATGTCCAGCCACACTCAAACCCTAAACCTAACTAGTTTCAGCTCCACCCATTAGGTCCCCAGAGGTCTCTGTCCCACGTCCAACTCACCACAGCCAGGGAAGGGCGGGTCCTGCCTCCCTCCCGGACTCGCGTCGGCAACCACGAGAAGCTGAAGTGGACCCCATCCGACACCCACCTAGCGAGGCCTTCACTATTGATCTTCACTACTGAGACTGTGAGAGATATAAAGCAGCGTCTCGCTGTAGTAAGAGCGCTTCACCTGGTCAAAGGCGCTGAGGGAGTGAGGGCGCCACACCACCTGACGCCGTGGGTCATTCCCATAGATATGGTGTGGAGTGACACCTCCCACCACCACCCAGCACCGTCCAAAACAGCTATCCCGTGAGAAAGCACAACACAGAGACCCTCCATCACCCTCTGAGCAAACTCTTCTCGGTCTCCTGGTGATCTTCTATTGGTCTTCACTGCAGATATGAAGTAGTCTCTCAGAACGGGTGCTTCATCGGGCACTGTGGTGGGTGGAGGTGTCCATATTATGGCAGTGGTTTTCAATCCTGGTCCCAACTGGTTAAGAAAGAGCTCTGAACTGAGTGTTCCAGGACTGAAAACCACTGCCATTAGACACTGTGTTTTCTTCCTTTAAATCTTCAAAATCTTTCTTCAACTCCCAGCATGTAGTGAAAAAAGACGGAAATCGAATAATTCCCAAGGCCTACTATAATAGAATGCGATAAACAGTACGCCAACAGAGTAGTATGTCTGAACACATATAGTATGCGAAAAACAGTAGGCGAAAAGTCCCCGGATGACCTACTTCTTCCAGCGAGATTCTGAAGAGCCATTCCATGGACACTTTACATCCATGAGGCCACGGGAGAGGATTAACGAATGGCAGTGAAGCGACGCAACTGAAGCTGGTAGGTCACATGACGTATAAAACATGATGGATGTAGAACGTCCGAATTACATTTATACTACACATTCATAGCCTAGCCTACTATAAAACGCACTTTTTTAACGTTCGCGAAGTAAGTTCAAATTCAAACTCTGGTGAAACCTACTCTGAGTAGGCACTCACTCATGGTCAGATGCGTCCAAAATCGCACACTGTCACACAGTATGCTCTTTCTGAGGCAGCTCAACTCTCTTGAGCACAAGGGAGTGACTACTCAGAGGCGACTTTGTCGCTGCAGGTCGCCAGTGGCTGCGCTGGAGGGCGTTCCCACTACTGGTTGCCTAGTAATGCTTGTGAGTGACATTCACGGATGCTACACCATACAGATTTCAATGCTGTAAGGCATTACCATCAATCTTTTCCAGTTCCCTCCAGGGAGGACGGGAAACTCAGGTCTGGCTGTCACCCTGCAAATTGTGCTCAGTGGGAAGTAAAAGACCCTCCCCTGAGACTAACAAGCCTTTTATCACTTCCTGATTAGCTGTAGGTCACATGACCTGGTCATGTGACCATGCATGTGCACCAAATCACCTACATTACCACATGAAGATAAACAAATAAGATGTATTTTAGTACTCACTAGAAGTAGCATATTGATATTGGTAAAGATTAAAATATATATTTATTGATTCGCTAACGAGCTAGTTATCTATAAGGCAAAGCTAAAAACAGGTTGCATGATACACGTTTTTCCATTGCCATCATTTACACTGTGATGAAGATGAATTTCGTGTAACATTCATAACATATATGGTGTTCTGCATGTAAGAGTTTCCATAATGAAAGCATTGTTGACTCTGATGAGGACTACACTCCAGAGACAAGTACCGCATCGTCAGGTCGAGGACAGATACGGGGTTGAGGGATTTTTTGTTTAAAAACAAAACAAAGGCGAAAAAACGTGCAGGTAAACTTCCAGGTGAACATGGTAAAAGAGTTAGACAGAGGGTAAATATAATTCTAAGAAAAGTTCCTGGATGCGGATCGGCCTATTATCTGTTAAACATGTTTTTAGTTATCTAAAGCAAAATTATGCACAATTCAACACTATAGCTATCATCTTGAGCTAGGCATATATATTATTTATTATTTCTAGTACGGCTTGCTAAGTAATGTTATGTTACCTATATTAGGCAGCTACGTGTGCTAATGACACATGCTTCATGAAAACATAAAGAAAAAAATATGTATGATCAAAATACAAAAAGAAAGATTTACCTGTCCAGCAGAAATATAGCCATCCAGGCGTCACTTTTCAGCCCCTTGAGGTCTCTCAGTTCTCGCCATCGCTGGAAAGCCACGCCGATATTGGCATGCGTTTTATTTTGTTGTTTATCCAAAGACTTTTTGTTCATTACCTTTTCTAGTAACGTTACTGTCTTCCTTTTTTTGCCTGGTTTGCCTTCGCGAACTGCATATGTGAATTTTGATTGGTCTTTCTAATCTCTGCCATTGTTTTGCTATTCCTAGGTTCCGTGCCTCTTGAATTCCTCAAATCAAACGGATGTGCGTGCAAGTGGGCAGGTCCTGTGTGGCAAAAGGGTGGTTGCCATGGTTGCGAGAGAGTGACAGTCGCCTAAGCCAATCCTTTGTTTCGTCCCGAATGTAAATAATGAGCTGTGTTTAGTGCAGATTAAATGGTCTAGAGTCACTCGATTTTTATACTCTTTTTATCAGAGTACTTACATTTTAATTATGCATTGATATATACAGAAAGTTTAAACAAATTTGGAAAAAAGTTTTTATAAAATTCCTACCTACAATACCTTTAAGTTAATGTGTTGCGTTCATATTCTGTGCTCATCTGATTTTCTGTAGTATGCATTATTGTGTTTACTAAGTTTGATAATATAATTTATTTCTTTTAATATCAGTCTATGCATGTTAGCGTTTCAGAACATCCAGGAGGAGCCGGGTTTCGTGACATCATCGCGTACAATAGAAGTCCCATTTCATTGGCTAGGCACCAACCAATAAAACGGCTCCTTTGAACACCCCCGCTCCCCCCTCTCCGCACCTCATATATCACGAAAAGAGTAGCAAAAGTCAAGGCGCGAAATTTTAAATTGCAGTGACAGATTTGAGAAGTTGCAAGTGCCAATTTGAGGTTGTACTGCGAATTTGAATGTTAGAAGAAGTGCAAATATATTTTACATGTTTGTGACTGTCATTGTATTTCTGTGAATGGCATTTTACACATTTGTGACTACTTGTCTGCAGCTTCAGATTCAGAATACAGGTTTGTGACTATTGTCTGCGAGTGCAAATCTCAACATTCAACTTCATATTTTTATTTTACAGGTTTTCACATTGGAGCTGTGAGTGTAAATGTCCACATACAAGTACAAATATTTATTGTACAAGTTCTCAAATTCACATCTACGTGCTCTCGAGTTTAGCTACTGATTTACCTTCATAATCCACCTCCCCTCCAATTATTCTGACACGACTAGACAACTCAGCTCGCTCATCGTAAAATAAAACAGCGTTTTTCAAATGTACTATTGGTTTTAATTGAAGTTTATCTAAAAGTGTGTTACAGTCAAATGATGGACAAGAAAGTGCTGGTAAATATTCCAGTTTATTTTCATCCATCTGGTTTATTCATCAGTACATCTCACTGGAATCACATTGCATTATGGGATAGATTGCCCATTGTACTGTTGTTGTATACTGCACATTTTTGCACATGTTGAACTTCAATACAGAAAACTTGCATACTGTGTACAGTATACATTTCTGTAGAAAAATTTATGAGTAGCATTGGCTATGATATGAAAATTGTTGGTTTTTCAAATGGCTTTGGAAACATTTTCTTTGAATATGCTCCCATTACATTTTATAAATGATTCTATATTCTGTACAAGTGATGTGCATTAATGATTGAGCTTCCTGTTGTTACTCACGTTTAAAGTTTATACATTTCAACAGTACGAAGGAATTACAGTAATCCAGTAGAATTTAAAGGGATAGTTCTCCCAAAAATGTCAATTCTGTCATCATTTACTAACCCTCAAGTTGTTCCAAACCTGTATGAGTTTCTTTCTTCTGCTGAACACAAAATAATATATTTTGCAGAATGTCATTAACCAGTTGTTGGGCCCCATTGACTTCCATACTATTTTTTTCCCTATATGAAAGTCCATGGGGCCCAACAACTGCTACTGACATTCATCAAAATATATTATTTTATGTTCAACAGAAGGAAGAAATTCAATGACAGAAAATGATGACAGAATTTAAATTTTTGGGAGAACTATCCCTTTAAGTGACAAAATTAAAAGGAATAATATATTATTAAAAACAAAAACAGCACATTGTAAAAAATAGTACCCTATATGTACATGACACATGTGACTAGTATATTAAATAATATCAAGTCATCTATATCCAATTAAAATGACAAATCTACACTTATGGATGCTGCTTTTGAAATGTATTGCTTTCCATTGAACAGCTGACATGGTAACAGTTTGTTTCAAGAATTTGCATCCTTTTGTTAGGTATTTAAATATGTTTTTAAATGACGGAACTATTTACAAAATGTAAAAACATAAGAAAAGTATTTTGTGTGCAATTTGACACATTTTCACATTGAGTTCAAGTCTTCCACAAGGGAGTGATGTTACAAGGTTCGCAACATCAAAGCCAATGTCGAGTTCACATGCATCAAAAGTCGATTCACACTGTTTGAGAGTTCGCACTTGATTTGCCTCTCTTATATCCCTCAGGTTTTGGTTGGCTCTGGGTATTTTTCTTAATTCTGGGAATAAATGGAAAGACAACTGTTACTTCTTGCAGGTTTTAGGGGTTAAAAATAGCTCTTGCCCATAAAATGGAAGCTTGTTTCCGCCATGAAATAAAAAGCTAAAAAATTCTAAGATTTTTTTCCTCTCAGAATTGCGAGTTTAAAGCTCTCAATAATAGTGAGATATAAACTTGAAATTCGGAGAAAAGGGTAGCAATATCAATTTTTTTCCATAGCGGAAACAAGCATTCCATAATTAGGCTATACAAATTGGCAGATTCGACAGCATTTAAAACAAAGTTGATTACCACAAAAAAAAAAAAAATCGACTTGCCCCTCGTTTTCGAGGTTATGATGAGGCTTTATGAAAGGCTATCATCTTTACGGTTGTTTTAAGCTTTATGTTGTAATGGAAACGAAGCGATACAATTAGACAACTTTATAAAAGGTTTGTTGTTTTCCACACTAAAATGTTATCTATTTTTTCCAAACAGGCATGTTAACAGGCATATTGTTTACATCTTGCGGCAAAAAAGTGAGTATTTAAAGTACATATCGGCACATTCACTTCCATTGTAACTGTCACGTGTGCTGAATCGTTCACTCAACCGATTCAATCAACCAACAAAACAAACGGTTCTGCAGTAGCTTCGTTTGGAACAACTTTAGTTGGCGACGCAAAAACAGTTGAAGCAACTGGCAATTGTGTAAAATATGTAAGTTATTCAATATTGACTTCTTGTTTACTAAAACTGCTGTTTAAAAGCGAGAAATATCGCACTCGCAATCTCTTTTTTTCCGAATATGAGCCCTCCAGTAAGGTAATTTTCTGCGGCGTGCTCGTGTGATATTGCTTAATGATCTCGACACTTCCATTGTAAATAGGCCTACGTTACTGTTGCTAATCAGTCGAGGGATGAGAAACAGTTTTCTGTGGTAATCTATCATATGTGTCTATCATGTTGATCAAATGTATACTGAATCCGACACCAGCGTGAAAAGCTCACGTGACTCACTTGTAGATGTAATAGATGACCACCCCAAGCACCGCTAAAATGAGCAGGACCATGATGACCACAGCAGCGACCATGCCCTTCTCCTCACTGCTGTGTGAGAAACTGAACAGCTGATACTGCTCACATCTGCTGCCCTCATAGTTCGCACTGCAGCTACACGACAGGGAAAGGGTTTCAAGCCAAACAAGGTATGTCAAACGATAAATCATAAAATAAAACAATAGATTTTCTGTTCGTGAGGACACTTACACACAGGTGGGGGTTGACACAGAAGGTATTTTAAAGCATGTTCCTCCATTCATGCAAAAGTTGGCTTCGGACCCAGTGCAAGGGTCACCGTGTTCTGTAATAAGAGGAAATAAAAAAAAATTAAAAAAAATAAAAAGATCATTTATCAATAGCATCATTTATCAAGCTTTCCCCCACAGAGCAGTTTTTATTTTGTTTTGCATTTTATTTGCATTTCAAGAATTCCACATCATGGAAACACAACATCATGTGTGACGTGCACATGATAATGTATTTTATATCTATAATGTTTATGTGTGTTGTTATTAATTACCTGCCATCATGGGAAATGCTAAATAGATGATCTTATATGGGAACTTTAACAGCAGTCTCTTATAATCACCTGAGAACAAAGGAAATGTTATGGTCAGATTACATTACATTTTACATTTGTTACAGTGTCCACATTAATTATATTGGTTGTTTGTTAAAGATGTCAACGTTCCTACAGAATATAAATGCTCTCTGTAAGGGATGATGTTCGTAATTTTTAATTCGTCAACATTAATTTGGATAATGTTGATTTAAATAGGATTTATTATTATTAACACTGGAATATTAAATAATATTAATTTAAAATGTTATAGTATATATATATATATATATATATATATATATATATATATATATATATATATATATATATGTGTGTGTGTGTGTGTGTGTCTGTATAAATATACATATATACACACACACACACACATATATTATATAAACAAACTTTTATGTTAGATGCGATTAATCGTTTTGACCACTAAATTTAATGGTTATATAATAAAATAATATTTAATATTCCAGTTTTAATAATATACATATATTAGTGCTGTTAAAATAATCACAATTAATTGCATCTAACATAAGTTTGTTTATATATTGTGTGTATTTATATTATTATATGATTTATTTATATATATATATATATGCATACATATATGTGTGTGTGCACTCATATATACATACATATACTGTATAATGTACTGTATACACCCATATATAAACACAAACTTTTAATGTTAGATGTGATTAATCGCGATTAATAGATTTGACTAGGGCTGCACGATTAATCGAATTTTAATCACGATCACGATTTTGGGTTCCCACGATCAAATTCGCGTGATCGAGCGATATTTAAAATGCGTCATTCCGTTCACAGAATGCTCCGTTTCAAAGGTTTTTTTTTTTGCAAACCCAATCTAGCGCTCCGTAAACCACTGTCTGATCACGTGCCTCCATGAGCCCCAGACCAGTGCACGAAAGAGACGAAGAGAGCGCTCGAAAGTGCGCGAAAGATACCGAGTGTGTCTGCGTGCGAGAGACACCGATTGTGTCTGCGCGCGAGAGAGAACGAGTGACAGTGAGTGTGCGTGAGAGACCGAGTGTGAGCATTAGTAAATTGCATTAGTGAATTTGTACATACTACATAGTAATATATAATTACTATATAAGAGGCACGAAAGTTCGATTAATGGACTCCAATAATCAGTACTACAAACGTCTTGTTTTGAACTATTTTAATAAATAGAAATAATTCAAGCAAACTTTCATATAGAGGATTAAATATTCAATTTATGCAGTACGATTTCACAACTAATCACTGACACTGTACCACAACATTTTACATTTCTTAAGTGTCAAATAACAATGACTCTGAATTTCATCCATTTATCGAACTTCCATAGTGCAGTTCTGCCTTGACATGTTCTCATTTGGTTACATTCTGTTATGGAATATTTGTTTTTTATTGATTGTATATTTTGCGCGTTTTATTCACATCCATTATGCAGGCACAATGCAAGTTTATATTTTGCTTCCTAAAATATATTTACACAATGTAAATGTAAAATAGTGCCCTGTTGAAGTTTTGCTACATTTTATTTATTGTTTTCTTTATTTTTATTTATTCTTTAAGGAGATGCACTGAATTTTGGTGAATAAGAGGACTTATTTTATTTTGATGCACATAGTTGTACATTAGCAGGAATGTAGCACAATATGGATGTGAAAGTAGTTATAATTAGCCTATGTGACAATAACATTTGTTTTGGTTAAAATCAACAAATAATCGTGATAATTAATCGTGATCTCAATATTGATCAAAATAATCGTGATTATCATTTTGGCCCAAATCGTGCAGCCCTAGATTTGACCGCTCTAATATTCATATTTACTACAATTAATTATATTAAGTATAACAATTTGTTAACACCTAGTTGAGTGTATAGGGGCTATGTGCAACTTAACTTCCGTATTCTGTAACACAGATCGCATCGCTTCCGGTTCAGGTCTTTAGTGTGTGCTTCGTGAAAAAATGAGCTGCTTTACACAAGATAACTTAAAAGGAGCAAGTAAAGATGAGCATAACTAATGTCCCTCGCATATGCACATTGATATCTAAAAGTATTTTAATTTGTCTCTTTTTCACACTAACGTTTAGTATTTAAATAGAATAAAAACGCCAATAACAAAGTGCACTGGGTAGGTTAGCTGATTGCCTTAAAAGTCACTGGATCTCTGCGTCAGTTCACACTGCTGTTCACACTTTCTCTGACAAGCGGATGCGATGAGACCAGTGTTCCGGTTTGGTCATGCAACATTCGACATATACCCTATTGGCACTGTAATATATTTTATTTATAATTAAAAAGACGTTTCATTTATAAATAAAAGCGATTTCTTGAATAGCTCAATTGTTTCTCCTATAGACAGCAATACGTTTAGATAGAGAACAAATCAAGTCTCCTGCTTCTTTTTTTTTTTTCTTGAGCAAGAGATCCTAATAATATCACGTCTCGACTAAAGTTTCAGAAGAGATCTCAACTGTTGCATAAACTGCTTAAAACTTAGGCATCTGTTTTGTTTTCTTCAAGACTAGTCCTTACCTCTTTTTTTTTAAAGCGAGTTACATAAGAAAGTCGTTTGGTCTAATCTGAATTAGAAAAGTAAGACTGATTATTATCTCTTGTGAAACTGCTAGTTGGCCAAACTTGTTCTTAAGACTCAGTCGTAATGGCTAAGTTTATGCAGCTTGCCCATGGCAGGATCTTAAACTGTGCTCAGATTTATCAAGATCCAAAGACTAGAATCCAAAGTCAAACATTTCAATTTGAACTCATATTTCTAATCAAATTCACATTGTTGAAATAGCTCTGCACTCATGTGTCTCATATTGGTTTCTCCCAAGAAATTTGAGGATAAACTTCTAAGACAAAGTTGATATTTAAATGAAACATTACAGAGAGCTCAATTAAGTGTCTCAGCCTTTATCTGAGCAATACAATAAAAATAAAAAACCCACCTGTCTCAGTCAGGACTCACCTGCTGACAAGTTTTGCGCTTGACTACATGCAATTTTACAAGGTTTTATAAAACTAGCAAATCCTATTGACACGCAGGGAAATGTTAGTAGACTTACCTTCCAGGTGAAATGCAGTGCAGGTGAGTCACCTCGTCCTCCTCAAATAAGTTCTGAGCTAAACGTCAGCGTGCGACTCAGTCACATAAGAACGGTGGGCGGATCCTTTTGAGCGCAGAAATGTTGTGATTGCTGTTTGTCCACATTTGTGAATGGAACGATTCTCCTTGTGCGTCGGTGGAACGTAATGATGAGAGTTTATTTATAGGGAATTACTTGCTGTTGCATCACAAACTTCTAAGACAAAGGCCTTCTAAGGCACGTTTAGAATTGAACTAAGGCCTAATCCTGGCTTAATCTAAGCCCTGTTTGTGAAACCAGGCCTAAAACTTTCTGTAAAGTCGAAAACGCTCTGAGTGCATTGCCACATTTATTCCATTTTGTTTATTTTGAAAGGGTTTAAACATCTAAGATTGGGTCATGAAGTGATTATGGATTGTAAAGCTTTAGGTTTTATTCAGATATGTATTTATAGAAACTGTGTGGGGTGTTACTGTTATTTTTAGTGCATTAAGAGCAGGTGTGGTCCAGTACTCTCAGTGAGACGGCTTTGCTCTCTCTCTCTCTCTCTGTGTGTGTGTGTAGACCGGATGGGTTTGGTGTCAGACTCTGGTATGCCAGGTATGCTAATGGGGAAGTTTTGTGCGCTGCAAGTATGCGTGGAATCGTGGGAACTTTGCAGACTTTAATCGGATTGTTTACATTCCTCATTTAAAGAGCACACGACACGAGGGACAAAAGTAGACGTCATGTTGTCATCAAAAACCGTTAGAACGACATAGTTTTGAGGTGCAACAAGGCCAAATTACTACAACTTAAAGTAATGACAAAAAACACATGTTTTTTTTTGTTTTTTGTTTTTTTGCAGTGCAATGAAATGAATTAAAAAAATATAACTATTAATGAAGTTTGCCACATAGAAACAGAAACTTAACATTGAAAGAGATAGGGTATGATGTCTTAGGCCCAGTAAGATTTGTATCTAAAGAAATTCATATTTTTATTGAGCAAAAAATGCTACATTGATCAGAAGTGACAGTAAAGGCATTTATAATGTCAGAAATTTATATTTCAAATAAATACTGTTCTTTTCAACTTTCTGTAGATCCAAGAATCATGGAAAATGTATATTGGTTTACACAAACATATTAAACGGCACTGTTTTCAACATTGATAATTATTAAAAATGTTTCTTGAGCCGCTAAACATCATATTAGGATCATGTGACACTGAAGACTGCTAATGATGCTGAAAAGCCAGCTTTACTATCATAGGAATATTTAAGAATGTAGAATATAATAAATATTAAAATAGTTATTTTATTTGTAATATTTCACAATATTACTGGTTCACTGTATTTTGATCAAAATATGTTATGCTTGGTGATCATAAAAGACGACGTATATTACTTGAAAATAAGTAAATGATTATAGGCTATTTTCAGCATAATATGAATATGACAGAATATTGGTATGATATTAAAGTAGTTTGATCACACCATAAATATGATAATGATATGCATTAGTATATGATAATGGTATGATAACGGGTTAGTATTATAGTTGAATGATGTGCATTAGTATGATAAAGAAAAATAAAGGTTCCAAAAGAAACTTTGGTCTCACTTTATATTAAGTAGCGTTAAGTATGTACTTCATGTTCATGTTGTATTGTAAAACACATTGCTGCTATTGAGGTGTGATACGGCCGGGTAAGGTTAGGGACGTGTGGTGGTGTTGGTCGGTTTAAGGGTGGGTTAAGATGTAAGGGAAGGGTCAACAGTGTAAATACAAATGCAATTACATAAATTAGTTACAGCTGTAATTACATGCAGGTATTGTCAAAATATAAGTACAATGTAAAAACATGTACACAATAAGTCTGTTGTAATGATTAATTTCAATGTAAGTACATTACTTAAAGCCACTTAATATAAAGTGGGACGGAAACTTTTTTTCTCTTAGTGTGAAGAACATTTAAAAAATCTAAAGAACCATTTTCCACTCTAAGAACATTTTGTGGAATGGAATCTTCCATGGATTCTTCTTTGAACCATAAAGAACCTTTATTTTGAAGACTGATATGTAGGCCTATTGTATAGTGTGATATGATGGCATTAATATAGTAAGATAGTATTGTAGTAGTGTTATCTGAATTCTGAAGCAGTTTTGTGCAAAGGCAGTCAATAGACCTTTTTATGTCTCTCTTACTTGATGGTCTTCATCTCTCTCACTGTCTCACGCGCACATCCCCGATCAATAGTCATCTTCGAAACGCATTTCTCACAGCTCAAAGTCACCCCTGCCATCTCCATATGCTTAGTCATGACTCATGACAGCTGTTGGCGTTATTCTTCATGACTGATGTGTGTTTTCAGTAAATGACACGCGCAGAATGGGACATTGGCATGGAAATGCACGCGAGATACTCGCACCTGCAGCGGCCAGTGAGGTGTTTTGACGGATGCGAGGTTATCCCGAAGAACATTTGCCATCCCTCGGACAGAAAACCAATAGAATAGCGTTTTCTCTGCGTAATGAATCTCCTCCTCCTCCTCATCCTCCTCCTCCTCCGACATAACGGAGCGATGCTGGCGTCCACGCTTCAATCGAATCGCGTCAAATCGACTCGCGGCTTCAGCGCGACGGAGAAGACTTGAGTCCCTGGCGTGAATTGAAGAGGGGAGCCCGACACTCAGCACAACACAAAACACACACAATGCGCTCCTCCTGTCGCGAATACGATGCCTTTCTCTGGATGGTTGGACTCCTAATATCACCTCGCTGAGCGATGATGCTCGTTTCACGGCTCGCCTTTGCTCGTCGTCCGCTTTATTCGCGAAAGAAGCAGCAGAACGGATGCTTGACCACTGCGAAACTGTCTTCACGCATCAAGCCTCTTCTGAATATTGGCAAGGGACACGTTATCTTAACCACGAGGGCCAGGGAGACACGATTAAAGTTTCAACGATGTAAATCGAGGTAGGTCAGCCCTTGGAAACGAGCGTTTCATCACTGCTTATTCTTCCTTTCATTCCGCCAATTATTGGCTTAATGGGTGTTTGCTGTTATTTTGGTCATTGCATCACTAAATCAGCTGTCATTGTGCTGAGTAGCATTTAATCAGAAGATCTCACTCCATCCAATCTTGAGGCCTGGGAAATACAAGACATGTCTTCCATTTTTGAACGCAATAGCCTTTATTACGTGCGCATCAAATGCTGTGTTTATGGGTGATTTTTTGGTCACTCCTGACAAGTAAGGAAATTTTGTTTCAAGTAGGTTGTAGCTTGGCATCACGTCAAAATGACACGAAATGGTTTCATCGCCATGTTGCATGTTTTGCTTTTTCATGTTGCCTAAATATGTTCCGTCTGATCAAGTTCATTGCTAAACTTTTGATAGGCTACTGAACTGATAGTGGCATACGAACTTTGATTCTAGGTCTGGCACGTGGTCAACACAACAAATCAAAATGAGCATCGATGTGAGACGTGCATGATTCAAATCTGTTTAACTGACCAGAGTAAGTAATTCGTTATATTTATTGTTATTAATCTGGAAGACGTATATCCTACATCATGGACTGCAGCTACACAACCTGAATTGCCCTTAAAAAATAGTAGCCTATTGAAGAGTAGACTGCGTTCTGTGTAATACGGAGTCATCCCATACTTAAAGGGTTAGTTCACCCAAAAAATAAAATGATCCCATGATGTACTCTGCCTTAAGGCATCTTAGGTGAATGACTTTCTTCCTTCAGCCAAACTCAATCAGAGTTATATTAAAAAATATCCTCTTCCAAGCTTTATAAGGGGAGTGAGTACAATAGTAACTGAGATTTTGAAATCCCAAAAAAACGCATCCATCATAAAAGTAATCCATACATCTGCAGGGTTTTAATAAAGGCTTCAATGTTTTTTGTTAGAAAAATATCGGTAACACTTTATTTTACAGTGTCCTTGTTACATATGTTACATGTACTTACCATAGTAATTACAGTAAATTATGCATAATTACATGCAACTAACCCTCAACAAAATCCTAATCCTACCCTAACCTAGTAAGTACATGTAGTTCATTAATATTACTCAGTATTTAAATGTATAATTACTCTGTAACACTGACACCTTAAAATAAAGTGTAACCAAATATCCATATTTATAACTTTATAAACTACAATCACTGGCTTCCGGTAGCAGCCACACGCGAGTCTAGTTCCAACAGAAGAGTGACCTCTGACCCGACGCATGGCATATCGACGAACGTGGATGTGCAGAAGATCGAGCAATACGGTCACTATTAGAAGTCTTAAACGTGACTTTTTAAAGTGAAATTTTGTAGGATCTTGAGTTGTTTGAAACACGAGAGCCGTCTACTCTCACCTAAGCTTACGCTACATCATGCATCAGGTTAGAGGTCACTCTTCCGCCAAAACTAGACTCACCTAGTTACTATTCACTTCAATTATAAAGCTCAGATTGTGTTTGGCTGAAAGAAGAAAGTCATATACACCTAGGATAGCTTGAGGCCGAGTAAATTATAGGATAATTAAAATTTTTGGGTGAACTAACCCTTTCAGACATAAAAATTGTGTTCCATATTTAACCCAAACGGAACGCAGTTTGTCCTGTATTTTGCGAAGTCAAGGCAAGGATGGACAGTCATTGATTTGAACTTATTTTAACTTGAGCGCCATGTTTTTAGAATGCGCGAGACGCTGCAAAAGACGCACAGAAAAACAATGGAAGTATCGCAGTGGAATGGAAAAACCTGTTCTGTGTGAACAGTTGTATCTGTTAATATTATTTATTGGGCCTGAACTAACATGAATGAGCAATGAACAGCACAGTGACTGACTTTTATTTCAGGTCACTTAAAATGTGCTTCATGTCCTAACATATAAACCAACAAATTTATATAACCAACAGCAAATACAGACCATTAAACACATGTTGAGTTTCTGTGACAACATGCCCCAATAGTGTCACAATAGGATCTTTCGATTAAACAATCTATAATAGGCTTTTCAACTAAATATAATTATGAATAAAATAAGTGAAATGGTAAAAATCTAAAAAGTAACATAACAAAAATAGCTTTGTTTCGATTCACATACTTTAATGATCTAATTACATTAATTAGAAAAGCAAGAAAACTGTTCAACCTCTGTTTATATGTGTAAATCTAGTTTGGACAGGATTCACAAAAATGATATTTCAGACATTTATCCATGCATTTGGACTTTTGACTCACTTTGTGAAAATGTTAATCAAATTTAATATAAATGTAAACATTTTAAATAAATATATAATAATCTGTTAAGCTTTATATAGTGTAATAATGCTTGTAAATGCTATTTAGAAAAGGTATTGCAAAGAGTTTTTTCACCTTTTATCAATTTTTCATTATCATGAGTCGCAGATAGCACCTTTGGCCTATAAGAAGGCAAAAATGAACCCTCCCTCACATCATCTTCTCTCCTATACCTCGTCCCACTTCCATCTATTCAGATTTACTGTCTCAGTGACCTGTGTGTGTACGGTATGCCTTATTTGGCCTAATATGATTTGTCTTGTGTACTAGTTTCACCTCATCCCCCAGCCCGAGGTAATACCTCTTGTAAAACCGCTAGAGTTTGAGACACCATGCGTTTGTCAAGCGGTCTCAGTAAATGAAGCTTTCATCACAGTGCTTGTTATTGAAGCTGGTGGTAAACGAGCGCTACAGACCATTCTATTTATTGATGGCCGTCCGTACCGAGGTTGACAACGTCATCGCACCTTGACACCAAAAAAGGCAATCGCAGGCAGGAGTTTTGTGTAATGCTTAGCCAGCTGAAAATCATGCTGTTTGTACAATAACAACTTTTTTTTCGAGGTCGAGGTGGTTATTAAATGTGAATGAAGCACTATGCACTCAGCTCTCAGATGTAGGACAATAGGAATTCTGGGAAGTCAAAAGGCTGGTCTTCGCTTCAAGAATGTGTCTTGTCCTGTTTGAGAGACCCCTTAAAGAATCTTCGTTAGCTCTGGAGTCTGGACACCCTTTTTGTTTATATGATTGTCAGTTTAAAGGCGCAGTTCACCCAAAAATGAAAATTCGTCATTATTTACTTGTCCTCATGTTGTTTTGAACCTGTGTGGTGTTATTTTTTTCTATGGAACACAAAATGTGAATCTTGTATCAGTTCTTTTTAATACAACAATAGTTCACAGTGAACATGTTTATTAAGCGCCAAGATAAAAAACAAAAGTAGTCCATATGGCTCATATACCCTTTTCTTTTGTCTTCTCTCATATTATAGCTGTGTGTAATTAAAAGACTGAATTTTAAGTCTTGTTATTCACTGAAAATAGCTGAAAAATAGATCAGTGAGAGACTAATTTTGTTCTGTTTGATTTGTGAAATAGATCAACTGGTTCATTGAAACAAATCGACTCGAAATAACAATTTATTTAATGATTCAACTGGATTAGTGCACAAAATGTTTTATATCAGGCAATTCTTTTCAATTAACTGGACTGAATGATTCGTTCATGAACTAGGCTGATTTGTTCAGGATTCGTTCATGAGTCGGACATGTTCACAAATGTCAATGATTCAACATTGCAGTTATCAAATTAAAGTCGACATGAAAATTCACCCCATCTATATTATATCTATTTTCATCTCATTGGGAACGCTTTGTTTTATTTTTACCTTAAAATGTTCTAATCAAAATATCATAACCAGACATATGGTGACAATCATTCAGTCCAATCCTTTACTCCGCCCCTTTTATACAATTGACTGCAGACTCGCATTCAGATCTGCCTCCATCCAGTCAACAACAACTGATGGACAGAACCAAGTCTACGCCATACATTTTAAGGGAAGATTATCAGAGAATAATAACCTTCATAGATGTATGATTTAAAAAAACTCGGAATAAAGTGCACAATTCATACAAAGTTCTGTCATGAAACTCTGGATGGCGCAGGCTGATAGGTCCTTTACTCAATATGCTTGCAATCACATTCTCTATAGGACACAGCTGATTGGTTCCTGCTGTAGCAGTGCAGCGCGCTTTCAGAAACCCTCCTCCTTCCCCAGCTCCACCTGTATAGATCTGCTACTGGTAATTCATAAACGTGCCAAGACCAAACATATCAACATTGCCATATCCATTACCATGCCAAACACTCCGAGAGTTGTCATGACAGAACTACACTGTAAAAAATGATGTGATCAATAATGGTTTTACATCGCATTACCTCATCAAAATAAGTTAAACAGTTTTCAACTTTTTTTATAAGTTATACAAGATTCAAATCATTTAAGTCAGTTTAATGTAATTTAAGTTGAAATGACTTAAACATCCATGTTGATTGTACTCAATTTAAGGCAGCAACTTTTTTAACTTTTATGCTGCATATCAAATATTCTGTTAAATGGGGTATGAAGCTTTGCTGAATCATGTAGTAAGCTTATAGCTGTAAACTTTTTTTTTCCGCTTGATTTCAATCACAGGTCAGAGGTAAAACTGTGAAGTTAAGCGAGTATTTGATTTCATAACAGATCCAATATCTCGCTTCATTGATTTTATTGCATAAGCTACTTTTCCTCGCTTCACAATGATAACTGTGTCAGGACTGAACTAGATGTTCATGCATTCATAAACGCACAGTACATTTCAGTTTTAACACGCACAGTAGTTCCTACAGTATTTACTTTATATTATGATGTGGTCAAAGAGAGTATGCTGATTTCTTTTTTTCTGCTTTTCTTCTCAGGTCTGGTATGAGTGAAGTCGCCTCCGTCTAGCACAAACTAGAGCTCACGTTTAAGAGAAGTGAAAGAGGAAGTCCGTTCAGCGTTTGCTGCGTATCGCACCATGAGCCAGCCACAGTGAGTGTTCAAGCTACATCCTACCTGCTTTATAATGATGTGGAGTGGTGTGTGAAGAACGCCGCTGTGTATTGGGCGCAGGAGAGTGTGTTACATTGTGTTTGTGTGTGTTTACACTCCAGTAACACTAATTATGTGTTAAGCATTGTATTGTTTAGACTTTTCTGTCCCCCTTTTTCCGTTTGAATACTCTTTGGAGTGTAGATTTGTTTGTTACATTTTGTCTGTGTAGTTTTTGCTTTCTCATTTTCTAAATTTTTAGGTTGCATTGCATGAGCAATACAATTCGTCATACAAATCTGGTCCTACCAAAAATAGGTCCTAAATTGAGTACTGTTGTTAAATATTGATAATATACAATATATATATATGGCTGTAAATATCCTAATCATATATATTATCATGAAAAATAGTTTGTGGTTGGGAAGATTTTTTTATGTTTTTGAAAGAAGTATCTTCTGCACACCAAGGCTGGATTTTTTTGAACAAAAATACAGTAATAAAAGTAATATTGTGAGATAATATTACAATTTAAAGTAACTGTTTTCTATTGTAATATATTTTAAAATGTAATTTATTCTTGTGATGCAAAGCTGAATTTTCAGCATCATTACTCCAGTCTTCAGTGTCACATGATCCTTCAGATATCAATATACTGATTTGCTGCTCAAGAAATATTTCTGATTATTATCAATGTTGAAAACAGTTGTGCTGCGTAATATTTTTGTGGAAATCGTAATACTTTTTAAGGATTCTTTAATGAATAGAAAAAGAACAGCATTTATTTCAAATATGCGAGATGCAGGATGTGGCTACATTAGTATTGGGAAGTATTTAACCGTAAAAAATACATCACCAATAGATAGATGTTAAGAAATCTTTCATGACAGGATCAGTCCAGCATATGAATGTTCTTAATTGACTCGTCATCTTCACCGGCAGGAACCGCAGCACATCTCACTCGACATCCATGTGTTTGCTCTGCAGCAGGAGGCGTATGATATCGTAATTTATAGTCACACACTGTTCTGCAGTCAGGTGCTCAGCATGTCCTCAGATTCATGTGGAGAATGCCCTTTCCACATCCTTCCAGCTCACAACTGTTCCAGGATCAGCAGCACAGGTGCTGACTAAGCCTTCTTGGGTATAGTCTTCATGGCGCGACTTTTGCGTTGTCTTCTCACCGAGTCAGAATCAGGCCACCTTACCCAATTTAATTTGATGCCAGTGAAATTGGGTCTGTGAGGTAGATGTACAGTCTGTTCAGTATATTGCATTGCCTTGTACAGTAGCTGCTGTTGTTGATCACTAAATCTAAGAAACTTTATTCATAGTGGACTTCAAACACGAAAGTTTCAATCGTGTTTGTAGGTATTTGGATGAGTGAATACATTGATGTTTTTAACACGACTGTGGTATGAAGCAGGTTGCGATTGCTAATGAGAGACCGATATCAGCGCCACACACCAATCCCGCGGATATAAAGGAATAAGAACATTTCATTCTACCGAACCATCCGCAAGTGCAGAATTACTCACACAGTTCAGTTTATTAGACGAATGAAACTTGAGGTAATGCAGCGCTGCTTCACTTGGTCTACACTATCACACTAAACTGCATTTGAGTGTGTTGAAAGTTATAATGTTATTCTATGTGTTAGTTTGTCTGTATGAGACTAGCAGTGAGCTAGATCAACATTAAAATAACATACTGATCATATTCTAACATTTCATCATGTTGAGCTATATAACATTGATTAGTTTCATGTACATGTGCTCACCTGTCTAATAAAGTACATGCAAGAGCGGCGTCTTGTCAAGTCGAAGTTTGTCACGGACGTGGAGCTCTCGGCATCTCGAAAACGTCACGCTGATATTGATCCTCGTTTTAGTTCTCCTTTTGTCCCAAAGTCTGCTTGCCATGGTCCATAATGAACGAAACAACAACAGTGTGAGCGTGCCGCTAGACATAACGCAGTTGTCCACGTCTGTCGCATGTTTACTATGGCAGTACGAGCGGAAACCATGGGATAGCATGGATATTACGTCATTGACAGGCGACGTGAACATGGTCAAGAACCTTTTCTTTGAAAAGTAATAAACCCTTTTGTGTATGTACAACTTTAGACATACTAATAATTACATGTCTATCCAAATGTTTGAAAAATAATGTGTGCTTGAAACACACTTTACATACAAATATATGAATACCGATGAGATAATGTTAATTGAATGGACAGTACTTCTATCCCTCACAGCCTTGTTTCTGTTCGTGTCAAATTAAATATGGTGAAGGAATATTAAACGAGAGTACAACCAATACTAACACCAGTGTCAGTATATATATTGTTTTATGAAGAAGTGCTTGGTGTGTGGCCCTCACAGGAAGCTCCTGTATTCTGATGGCAGTGGTTTTGGTGTCCAGGGAGAGGGGTAGAGGGTGGTTTGGGAGGTTGGTAGTGAATGCAGAGTGGATTACTTCAGCAGCCGTCTTTGTTCATCAGAGCTGCACTTGTGTACTGTGCATTCAGAGCATGTCTGAGACACAGGAGTAAGCAGCAAAGAATAACATGATACTTTTGACTCAATTATACACCACGGGATAGATTGGAAGTACACCGCAAAAGACACCTTACATTAAATCAAACTGCTTTTCCAAAACCACCAAGTGGATATTATTTACATATGTAGCATGTACTGCTGATCTTGTGTTGTGAGAAATAGATATACAAATGCTTAAAGTGCCCCTATTATGCCATGTTAAAGGTTCCTAATGTTGTTTTAAAGGTCTCCTACAATAGATTTACATCCATCCAAGGTAAAAAAACAAACAAACAAAAAACACTAAAGTTTTCTAATAATATACATTGCAGCAGCAGCTCATGTCGGAAACGTAACGCCCATTATCTGAATTTCAGATCCGGATCTTCCTTAGCACTTTATACACAGTGATACGAACAGTAACGATGGCTTCGGTTTTATCATATTTACATTTACATTTAGTCATTTAGCAGACGCTTTTATCCAAAGCGACTTAAAATTGAGGACTAAACCAAGCGAGTCATCGTGAAGAGGCAAAAACAACGCAAGAAGTGCTCAAAATACAAAGTTCAGACATTGCTCGGAGTAGCATAAGCCAGGCAAGCGAGGATTTAAAGGAAAGGATTTTTATTTTTTTTTTATTTTTTTTTTATTTTTATTTTTTATGTTAAGTGCTCCCGGAAGAGATGAGTTTTCAGTTGCCTTTTGAATGCTGTCAGGGATTCTGCATTCCGGATGACGGTGGGGAGATCATTCCACCAGCATGGAACCGTGAATGAGAATGTTCTGGAGAGTGATTTTGTGCCCCGCTGTGATGGTACCACAAGCCGTCGCTCATTGACCGATCGTAGGCTTCTGGTAGGGATGTACACTTGTAGTAATGAGTGGAAGTAGGAGGGAGCTGAACCTGTGGTCAATCTGTAAGCAAGCGTCAAAGCCTTGAACTTGATGCGAGCAGCGAGTGGTAGCCAGTGCAGAGAGATGAACAGAGGAGTGACGTGGGCCCTTTTGGGCTCGTTGAAGACGAGACTAGCTGCAGCATTCTGGATCATTTGTAGAGGTTTAGTTGCACATGATGGAAGTCCAGCCAGAAGAGCATTGCAGTAATCAAGCCTAGAAATGACCAGGGCCTGGACGAGAAGTTGTGTTGCATGATCAGTTAGGAAAGGCCTGATCTTCCTGATGTTGTGCATAGCAAACCTGCATGATCGAGTTGTCTTTGTAATGTGGTCAGTGAAGGTCAGCTGATCATCAAAGATTACTCCAAGATTTCTGACCGACCTTGATGGGGTGATTGAGGATGAATCTAGCTGGATAGTGAGGTCGTGCTGTAGAGACTGATTGGCAGGAGGACGAGAAGCTCAGTCTTTGCCAGGTTGAGCTGCAGGTGATGTTCCTTCATCCATGCCGAGATGTCCGCCAGACAGCTTGAGATCAGTACAGCTACTGTGGGATCATCTGGTTGAAATGAGAGGTAGAGTTGGGTGTCATCAGCATAGCAATGGTAAGAGAAACCATGTGCCTGTATGATGGGTCCCAGTGATGTGGTGTAAATGGAGAAGAGGAGCGGTCCAAGAACTGAACCCTGGGGAACAGGGCCGTATTAAGACAGTGTGGTGCCCCTGGGCACTATACCTCAAAAGGCCCCCTATATTCAAATGTGTCAATTAAAAATGTACATTGATTAATTGACAGCGTCAATTCACGTTTGCCCAAAAATAATAATAAATCTATGAGGTTTCTTACCTCTACAGGCATGAAAAGGGGTCAGGGGTGAAAAAGGTGAGAAGGATATTACCCCTCTAGGGGGGTCCGGGGGCATGCCCCCCCGGAAGAATTTTTTTAAATATTCCATATTTTAAAGCATCAATCTGATGCATTTTGAGATGCATTTTTTTTGCCAACCTGGGGAGAGTTGGAGAAACTTAACTTCAGCCATGAGTCAAAAATATTATGGCCTCCGTAGTAGTGTTAGCTAATAATTTCCCACCAGAGCTTTACTAGCTGGCTAATGTTGCGTTCTTTCCTGGTGTTTTCAACTCAATTCATCAAGCTGTAACTAACGTTAGCAAAGCCTATGTCAACAGAGCTCCTGGGTAACTTAGATATAGCCTACCAGAAAATATTAGGGATGTCCCGGTACCATTTCTTCTGAACCGATCCAATCCGATACCAAAAATTCTGAGTATTGAATTATACCGATCCGATACCAGCGCAGTTAAAAAAATAAATAAAATCAAGTAGAATTTCTATAACTCTGTGTGTTGAACTGATAATCACTATTTTCTGTTAAACACAATCTACTTAATACAGACAACTTCATTATAAAGAAAAACAACAAATAAAAAAAATATGATCATAACCTATGACAAAAATTCTATTATATAAACTAGATTAGTGGGTAACTCAGCAGTAAAATTTAGTCTAGAAAAATCACAAGTGCACAATAATTGTATAAAATCGAACATTTAGTGAAAAAAAAAACATTATTTAGTGAGGAACAAATAAGAGACAATAAGTGTAGCACTAAATCTGGTAAAAACGTTTTCATGTATTAAGTTTAGCAGAACTGCTCCTTCCTTGATTTTGCGCAAGCAAAGGTGTCAACTACATCCCCAAAGTCCATTTCTTTGTTACCGTCTCCACAGTTCGCTCCGGCTTTGTCAGACTCAGCGCTGCTAGGGATCGCAATTCCCGTGATCATCTCACAAAAAATCTTTCGATACCTGGAACATTGTGAATTGTAGCTACGTCTAGCGTCCTTGTCTTTCTTTAACTTTCTTTTTGCAAAACCACTCAATTGACGTCTGTCCAGTTTTGATTTTAATTCATTTTTTTGTAGCCGTTAAAAAAATTACACATTTGCACGTATTTGTTGTGGACCAACGCAACTCTGACAGATTGGGGAGGGGGGAGTGATAGTGGTCATGTAATCTTTATTTATTTATAATTTATTATTAAATCATTATTGTTATTATTATTGTTAAATTAGTGTTCATAAACGATTTATTTATGGTCTATCAAGAATTTCAAGTTAATAATATAACAATTTACGAAAAATATTTTTAAAGCTTGACTCATGTGGTGCCCCCCTAGTGGCTGTGAATGGTTGGTGCCCCTGGGCACTGGCCCAAGTGCCCTTATGGATAATCCGGCTCTGCTGGGGAACCCCTGTGGTCAGCTGATGTGCTTTGGATACCTCACCTCTCCATGCGACCTTGAAGGACCTACCTGTGAGATAGGACTCAAACCAGTTGAGGGAGGTTCCAGTGATGCCCAGTGATGAGAGGGCGGACAAGAGGATCTGATGATTCACTGTGTCGAAAGCAGCAGACAGGTCCAGTAGAATGAGAACTGATGATTTGGAAGCAGCTTTTGCGATCCGCAGGGCTTCCGTGACTGACAGCAATGCAGTCTCAGTTGAATGTCCTTTCTTGAAGCCAGATTGGTTGACATCCAGCTGGTTGTTCAGAGACAGGAAAGATGATACTTGGTTAAAAGCAACTCGTTCAAGGGTTTTCGCAATGAATGGTAGGAGAGAGACAGGTCTGTAGTTCTCTAGAAGTGATGTGTTTAATGTTGGTTTTTTAAGCAGAGGAGTTACCCGAGCCTGCTTAAATGCTGTAGGGAAAATGCCAGTGTGGAGGGATGAGTTGATTATATGTGTGAGAGCTGGAAGAAGTGTGGGAGAGATGGCTTGTAGAAGGTGTGAGGGGATGGGGTCTAGAGGGCAGGTGGTAGGATGACTGGAGAGGAGAAGTTTAGATACTTCTTCCTCGGTTAGTGGAGTGAAGGAGGAGAGAAGGTTGTTGGCTGTGGGAGAGGTTAGTTTGGGTTCCTGTGTGTGTGAAGCTGAGAACTGACTGCTGATAGTTGTAGTTTTGTTAGTGAAGAAGTTAGCAAAATCATCAGCAGTTAGCGAGGAGGTGGGTGGTGGTGGAGGTGGACAGAGGAGAGAGTTGAATGTCTTGAACAGTGAACGTGTGTTAGAGGCGCTGTTGATCTTGTTGTGGAAATATGAAGATTTTGCGGTGTGAACATCAACAGAGAAGGCAGAGAGCAGAGATTGATACCTACTGAGGTCAGATGTGTCTTTTGATATCTATTCAAGCTCGAGTCCTCATCCTTTGGAAGTTCACGCAAAGTGGATTTGCTTTTACATCGCAGAAAACGGCGTCTTCTCGACATGTCAACAACACGAACCAAACTCTTCCAGTCTCAGCTACAACTACAGTGTTTGAGGGTCAAAGTATGTAGACGTTGTTTTCACGAGCAGCCAATGAAGACCATAGACTGATATTATGCAAATTTTTAGAAATCTACATAGGTTTGGCCAGGAAGCAAGACTGGAATTACTGACGACTCGATCTTTGAAACTTTGCAGACCTTTTACATATACACAAAGCTGTATAACACACTACATGAAAGTGTGACCGAGCTATATCGAAAAGGGTCACACTGTACTCCCAACTATGCCACCGAGCCAGTACCAAAAAAGAACAGAGATGTGACCTTCTTGTACCAATATACTTTAATTAACAAAACAATAAAAACAATCAATAACAGTTTCGAATAAATAGACGATTTAACTTCCTTTATTATAACTTCCTATATAAACCCGTATTTCGATATATGGATCATACGCCAAGATGCTAATAAAATCGCAACCCACAACCTAAATATTACTGTATATACCAGGCCTGTGGGATGAGAAAGAAGCAGAGAGTCACTGCACCACAGTCCCAAGGGCACACATGAACTGATGTCTAATCACACTAAGAGATAACTTGGAGTAAATACAGTAAACAAATACAGGTCACTCTGCACCCTCATCTCAAGGTCCATGCAGTGATCAGCCTCCATGCATTGAAGAAAACATCAGGCCTCCATGCAGTGAAGAAAACATCAGGCCTCCATGCAGTGAAGAAAACATCAGGCCTCCATGCAGTGAAGAAAACATCAGGCCTCCATGCATTGAAGAAAACATCAGGCCTCCGTGCATTGAAGAAAACATCAGGCCTCCATGCAGTGAAGAAAACATCAGGCCTCCGTGCAGTGAAGAAAACATCAAGCCTCCATGCAGTGAAGAAAAAATCAAGCGTCCGTGCAGTGAAGAAAACGAAAACATCAGGCCTCCACGCATTGAAGAAAACACCAGGCCTACGTGCATTGAAGAAAACATCAAGCCTCCATGCAGTGAAGAAAACATCAAGCCTCCATGCAGTGAAGAAAACATCAGGCCTCCGTGCAGTGAAGAAAACATCATGCCTCCGTGCAGTGAAGAAAACGAAAACATCAGGCCTACGTGCATTGAAGAAAACATCAGGCCTTCATGCATTGAAGAAAACATCAGGCCTCCATGCAGTGAAGAAAACATCAGGCCTCCATGCCCCCATGCAGTGAAGAAAACATCATGCCTCCGTGCATTGAAGAAAACGAAAACATCAGGCCTACGTGCATTGAAGAAAACATCAGGCCTCCATGCATTGAAGAAAACATCAGGCCTCCGTGCAGTGAAGAAAACATCAGGCCCCCGTGCAGTGAAGAAAACATCAGGCCTCCGTGCAGTGAAGAAAACATCAGACCTCCGTGCAGTGAAGAAAACATCAAGCCTCCATGCAGTGAAGAAAACATCATGCCTCCGTGCAGTGAAGAAAACGAAAACATCAGGCCTCCGTGCAGTGAAGAAAACATCAGGCCTCCATGCATGGAAGAAAACATCAGGCCTCCATGCAGTGAAGAAAACATCAGGCCTCCATGCAGTGAAGAAAACGAAAACATCAGGCCTCCGTGCAGTGAAGAAAACATCAGGCCTCCATGCATGGAAGAAAACATCAGGCCTCCATGCAGTGAAGAAAACATCAGGCCTCCGTGCAGTGAAGAAAACATCAGGCCTCCATGCATTGAAGAAAACATCAGGCCTCCATGCAGTGAAGAAAACATCAGGCCAACGTGCAGTGAAGAAAACATCAAGCCTCCGTGCAGTGAAGAAAACATCAAGCCTCCATGCAGTGAAGAAAACATCAGGCCTCCGCAGTGAAGAAAACATCAAGCCTCCGTGCAGTGAAGAAAACGAAAACATCAGGCGTCCATGCATTGAAGAAAACACCAGGCCTCCGTGCAGTGAAGAAAACATCAAGCCTCCATGCAGTGAAGAAAACATCAGGCCTCCATGCAGTGAAGAAAACGAAAACATCAGGCCTACGTGCATTGAAGAAAACACCAGGCCTCCGTGCAGTGAAGAAAACATCAAGCCTCCATGCAGTGAAGAAAACATCAGGCCTCCGTGCAGTGAAGAAAACATCATGCCTCCGTGCAGTGAAGAAAACGAAAACATCAGGCCTACGTGCATTGAAGAAAACATCAGGCCTTCATGCATTGAAGAAAACATCAGGCCTCCATGCATTGAAGAAAACATCAGGCCTCCGTGCAGTGAAGAAAACATCAGGCCTCCATGCCCCCGTGCAGTGAAGAAAACATCATGCCTCCGTGCAGTGAAGAAAACGAAAACATCAGGCCTACGTGCATTGAAGAAAACATCAGGCCTCCATGCATTGAAGAAAACATCAGGCCTCCGTGCAGTGAAGAAAACATCAGGCCCCCGTGCAGTGAAGAAAACATCAGGCCTCCATGCAGTGAAGAAAACATCAGGCCTCCGTGCAGTGAAGAAAACATCAAGCCTCCATGCCCCCGTGCAGTGAAGAAAACGAAAACATCAGGCCTCCGTGCAGTGAAGAAAACATCAGGCCTCCATGCAGTGAAGAAAACATCAGGCCTCCATGCAGTGAAGAAAACATCAGGCCTCCATGCAGTGAAGAAAACGAAAACATCAGGCCTCCGTGCAGTGAAGAAAACATCAGGCCTCCATGCATGGAAGAAAACATTAGGCCTCCATGCAGTGAAGAAAACATCAGGCCTCCGTGCAGTGAAGAAAACATCAGGCCTCCACGCATTGAAGAAAACATCAGGCCTCCGTGCAGTGAAGAAAACATCAGGCCAACGTGCAGTGAAGAAAACATCAAGCCTCCATGCAGTGAAGAATACATCAGGCATCCGTGCAGTGAAGAAAACATCAGGCCTCCATGCAGTGAAGAAAACATCAGGCATCCGTGCAGTGATGAAAACATCAGGCCTCCATGCAGTGAAGAAAACATCAGGCACCCGTGCAGTGAAGAAAACATCAAGCCTCCATGCAGTGAAGAAAACATCAAGCCTCCATGCAGTGAAGAAAACGAAAACATCAGGCCTCCATGCAGTGAAGAAAACGAAAACATCAGGCCTACGTGCATTGAAGAAAACATCAGGCCTCCGTGCAGTGAAGAAAACATCAAGCCTCCATGCCTCTGTGCAGTGAAGAAAACGAAAACATCAGGCCTACGTGCATTGAAGAAAACATCAGGCCTTCATGCATTGAAGAAAACATCAAGCCTCCATGCAGTGAAGAAAACGAAAACCTCAGGCCTCCGTGCAGTGAAGAAAACATCAAGCCTCCGTGCAGTGAAGAAAACATCAAGCCTCCGCGCAGTGAAGAAAACATCAGGCCTCCATGCATTGAAGAAAACATCAGGCCTCCATGCAGTGAAGAAAACAAAAACATCAGGCCTCCATGCAGTGAAGAAAACATCAGGCCTACGTGCATTGAAGAAAACATCAGGCCTTCATGCATTGAAGAAAACATCAAGCCTCCATGCAGTGAAGAAAACGAAAACATCAGGCCTCCATGCAGTGAAGAAAACATCAGGCCTCCATGCAGTGAAGAAAACGAAAACATCAGGCCTCCATGCAGTGAAGAAAACATCAGGCATCCATGCAGTGAAGAAAACATCAGGCCTCCATGCAGTGAAGAAAACGAAAACATCAGGCCTCCATGCAGTGAAGAAAACATCAGGCCTCCATGCAGTGAAGAAAACGAAAACATCAGGCCTCCATGCAGTGAAGAAAACATCAGGCCTCCATGCAGTGAAGAAAACGAAAACATCAGGCCTCCATGCAGTGAAGAAAACATCAGGCCTCCATGCAGTGAAGAAAACATCAGGCCTCCATGCAGTGAAGAAAACGAAAACATCAGGCCAACGTGCAGTGAAGAAAACATCAGGCCTCCATGCAGTGAAGAAAACATCAGGCCTCCGTGCAGTGAAGAAAACATCAGGCCTCCATGCAGTGAAGAAAACATCAAGCCTCCATGCAGTGAAGAAAACATCAGGCCTCCATGCAGTGAAGAAAACATCAGGCCTCCGTGCAGTGAAGAAAACATCAGGCCTCCGTGCAGTGAAGAAAACATCAGGCCAACGTGCAGTGAAGAAAACATCAAGCCTCCATGCAGTGAAGAATACATCAGGCATCCGTGCAGTGAAGAAAACATCAGGCATCCGTGCAGTGATGAAAACATCAGGCCTCCATGCAGTGAAGAAAACATCAGGCCTCCGTGCATTGAAGAAAACATCAAGCCTCCATGCAGTGAAGAAAACATCAGGCACCCGTGCAGTGAAGAAAACATCAAGCCTCCGTGCAGTGAAGAAAACATCAGGCCTCCATGCAGTGAAGAAAACATCAGGCCTCCATGCAGTGAAGAAAACATCAGGCCTCCGTGCATTGAAGAAAACATCAAGCCTCCATGCAGTGAAGAAAACATCAAGCCTCCATGCCTCTGTGCAGTGAAGAAAACGAAAACATCAGGCCTACGTGCATTGAAGAAAACATCAGGCCTTCATGCATTGAAGAAAACATCAAGCCTCCATGCAGTGAAGAAAACGAAAACCTCAGGCCTCCGTGCAGTGAAGAAAACATCAAGCCTCCGTGCAGTGAAGAAAACATCAAGCCTCCGCGCAGTGAAGAAAACATCAGGCCTCCATGCATTGAAGAAAACATCAGGCCTCCATGCAGTGAAGAAAACAAAAACATCAGGCCTCCATGCAGTGAAGAAAACATCAGGCCTACGTGCATTGAAGAAAACATCAGGCCTTCATGCATTGAAGAAAACATCAAGCCTCCATGCAGTGAAGAAAACGAAAACATCAGGCCTCCATGCAGTGAAGAAAACATCAGGCCTCCATGCAGTGAAGAAAACATCAGGCCTCCATGCAGTGAAGAAAACGAAAACATCAGGCCTCCATGCAGTGAAGAAAACATCAGGCCTCCATGCAGTGAAGAAAACATCAGGCCTCCATGCAGTGAAGAAAACGAAAACATCAGGCCAACGTGCAGTGAAGAAAACATCAGGCCTCCATGCAGTGAAGAAAACATCAGGCCTCCATGCAGTGAAGAAAACATCAGGCCTCCATGCAGTGAAGAAAACATCAGGCCTCCATGCAGTGAAGAAAACATCAGGCCTCCATGCAGTGAAGAAAACATCAGGCCTCCGTGCAGTGAAGAAAACATCATGCCTCCATGCAGTGAAGAAAACATCAGGCCTCCGTGCAGTGAAGAAAACATCAGGCCTCCGTGCAGTGAAGAAAACATCAGGCCTCCATGCAGTGAAGAAAACATCAGGCCTCCGTGCAGTGAAGAAAACATCAGGCCTCCGTGCAGTGAAGAAAACATCAGGCCAACGTGCAGTGAAGAAAACATCAAGCCTCCATGCAGTGAAGAATACATCAGGCATCCGTGCAGTGAAGAAAACATCAGGCATCCGTGCAGTGATGAAAACATCAGGCCTCCATGCAGTGAAGAAAACATCAGGCACCCGTGCAGTGAAGAAAACATCAAGCCTCCGTGCAGTGAAGAAAACATCAGGCCTCCATGCAGTGAAGAAAACATCAGGCCTCCATGCAGTGAAGAAAACATCAGGCCTCCGTGCATTGAAGAAAACATCAAGCCTCCATGCAGTGAAGAAAACATCAGGCCTCCATGCAGTGAAGAAAACATCAGGCCTCCATGCAGTGAAGAAAACATCAGGCCTCCATGCAGTGAAGAAAACATCAGGCCTCCATGCAGTGAAGAAAACATCAGGCCTCCGTGCATTGAAGAAAACATCAAGCCTCCATGCAGTGAAGAAAACATCAGGCCTCCATGCAGTGAAGAAAACGAAAACATCAGGCCTCCATGCAGTGAAGAAAACATCAAGCCTCCATGCAGTGAAGAAAACATCAAGCCTCCGTGCAGTGAAGAAAACATCAGGCCTCCATGCAGTGAAGAAAACATCAGGCCTCCATGCAGTGAAGAAAACATCAGGCCTCCATGCAGTGAAGAAAACATCAGGCCTCCATGCAGTGAAGAAAACATCAGGCCTCCATGCAGTGAAGAAAACATCAGGCCTCCATGCAGTGAAGAAAACATCAAGCCTCCGTGCATTGAAGAAAACATCAAGCCTCCATGCAGTGAAGAAAACATCAGGCCTCCATGCAGTGAAGAAAACATCAGGCCTCCGTGCATTGAAGAAAACATCAGGCCTCCATGCAGTGAAGAAAACATCAGGCCTCCATGCAGTGAAGAAAACATCAGGCCTCCGTGCATTGAAGAAAACATCAAGCCTCCATGCAGTGAAGAAAACATCAGGCCTCCGTGCAGTGAAGAAAACGAAAACATCAGGCCTCCGTGCAGTGAAGAAAACATCAGGCCTCCGTGCAGTGAAGAAAACATCAGGCCTACGTGCAGTGAAGAAAACATCAGGCCTACGTGCAGTGAAGAAAACATCAGGCCTACGTGCATTGAAGAAAACATCAGGCCTCCGTGCAGTGAAGAAAACATCAGGCCTACGTGCAGTGAAGAAAACATCAGGCCTACGTGCAGTGAAGAAAACATCAGGCCTACGTGCAGTGAAGAAAACATCAGGCCTACGTGCAGTGAAGAAAACATCAGGCCTACGTGCAGTGAAGAAAACATCAGGCCTACGTGCAGTGAAGAAAACATCAGGCCTACGTGCATTGAAGAAAACATCAGGCCTCCGTGCAGTGAAGAAAACATCAAGCCTCCATGCAGTGAAGAAAACATCAAGCCTCCGTGCAGTGAAGAAAATGAAAACATCAGGCCTCCATGCAGTGAAGAAAATGAAAACATCAGGCCTCCATGCAGTGAAGAAAACATCAAGCCTCCATGCAGTGAAGAAAACATCAGGCCTCCATGCAGTGAAGAAAACGAAAACATCAGGCCTCAACGCAGTGAAGAAAACATCAAGCCTCCATGCAGTGAAGAAAACATCAGGCCTCCGTGCAGTGAAGAAAATGAAAACATCAGGCCTCCATGCAGTGAAGAAAACATCAGGCCTCCGTGCAGTGAAGAAAACATCAGGCCTCCATGCAGTGAAGAAAACGAAAACATCAGGCCTCAACGCAGTGAAGAAAACATCAAGCCTCCATGCAGTGAAGAAAACATCAGGCCTCCGTGCAGTGAAGAAAACATCAAGCCTCCATGCAGTGAAGAAAACATCAGGCCTCCATGCAGTGAAGAAAACATCAGGCCTCCGTGCAGTGAAGAAAACATCAGGCCTCCGTGCAGTGAAGAAAACATCAGGCCTCCATGCAGTGAAGAAAACATCAAGCCTCCATGCAGTGAAGAAAACATCAGGCCTCCATGCAGTGAAGAAAACATCAGGCCTCCGTGCAGTGAAGAAAACATCAGGCCTCCATGCAGTGAAGAAAACATCAAGCCTCCATGCAGTGAAGAAAACATCAGGCCTCCATGCAGTGAAGAAAACATCAGGCCTCCGTGCAGTGAAGAAAACATCAGGCCTCCATGCAGTGAAGAAAACATCAAGCCTCCATGCAGTGAAGAAAACATCAGGCCTCCATGCAGTGAAGAAAACATCAGGCCTCCATGCAGTGAAGAAAACATCAGGCCTCCGTGCAGTGAAGAAAACATCAGGCCTCGATGCAGTGAAGAAAAGAAGACCTAGATGACCCTAGAGGAACTTCCACAGAGGCCGTCTCCTGGAACACAGAGAAAACAGTCATAACTTTGATGGCCCTCTAATGGTTAAAAAAACAAAACTGCATGTATTTTGCGGAAGAACATTGTTTTGGTTGTGCGGATGAATATGGTTCTTTCTCATAACCAAAAAAAAGAGAGATTATCCTACTGCTCATAAAACTTTCACTATAGGCTTAAGAGATTTAACAAGTTTAGATGGAAAAGATCTTAAGCTGACTAGCTCAAGACATTACTGTAGCTATACCCATTAGTTTACAATAAATGCCAGTGCTACAACATACATAATGAAATGACCCTTCAAAATAGATAACGCTTCACAATGAACTGTTAGAGAGCTACATATGGCAGTTTATCTGTTCAGTAAAATACCTTACTCGCACGCCATCTACATGTAGCTTTTACATCATTTCAAATCCCTCAGTTCTCGCCATCTCCGAAAAGCCAAGCCAATGTTGATTCTCATTTTATTATGAGCTCTATAGCGTTTTCTTTTTGCCAGAAGACCCTCCTGTACAGCATTTCTTTTTTTCGAGCTTTAGCTGCTCCATGTCAACCTTTCTCACTCGTTGTGACAACAAAACTATGCCACTCCCACATGCATAAAAGTAGCTGGAGCAACTTTTTCTCTATTTTCTGATGTGATGAGAGGTGCGCGAACGAGTGACGTAGGTACGCAATTTCTTGTGAAAGCATCCGGCCCGGTATAAAATAAAAACACTTATAATAGGCATACCATAGTGAATCAGGGAAGAACATAAACACATTTTTGAAGAAGGATTGATGATGTATTGACTGTTTAAATTTTGTTAATTTTGAACAAAAACAAGTTACATGGTGTAGGCCTACCTTTAAACAAAACGCAGAAGTACAACAAAACACTATTTCGACACGCAACCAACAAACAATGCAAAATTAAACAAATTATACATAACACAACAAAAATAAATCATAAGCAAAACAGCAGGGCCTAGACATCAGATTTCTGAATGTGCACAGCTCCACAAGAAAACATCTGTCAAATTAAATACATATATGAATGCAATTAAAACACAGACTCCTTTATTACTTGACATCTTTAACAACCCAACAGGATAACTCTGTGTAAAAGGCAAAACCTCAACATACAAATATACATTTAAAATACACATTCCTTTAAATAAACAATTGTTAACCACATAACTTGATAACCCCCGACACACACACACACACACACACACATTCCCGTTCTGTGCTCTGAAAGTGGAATGAAAACAAACAATGAGATTCAGCGTGATTCTCCTCACTGTTATTAGGTTTGATACAGAGTCCTCAAATCCCGAAAATGACCATGTCAAAAGCTCATGTTCTTGCATCAAGGAGTTCTGTCCCTTAATATGGTGCCTCAGGGTCACAACAAAAGTTAACGTCCAAAAAAGCACAATGGGGCACTTTTAAAGGGGTCATGAACTGAGAATTCAAATTTTCCTTGATCTTTTGACAGGTAAGAGTTCATTATACTATAAAAATACCCTGTAAGTTTCAAAACTCAAAACTTCCGTGTTATTCCAAAAACTGCTGTTTTTATTGAAACCAAGTCTGTAAAATGACAGGATCTCAAAAGTGGACACTTGTGACGTCAGAGGGCAGCTGTAGACCGCCTTTGCAGAAGAATATCAACGCCTACGTCTACATCACCGCGTCTTTGGCCCCGCCCACTGGAGAACGACAATGTTTTTTCAACAATGTGAATGTCTCAGCAGTGCATTGTTAGTATTCGGTTCGTTTCACTGTGAATTATTTGGTAATTCAGTCGTAGTTTCGACGCAGGCTTTGCAAACAGACTTGATATTGATCTGCTAGGAATGCCACAAACATGTAAGTAACCATGTTTATTCTAATGCCTAATCAGTGATTTCGAATGTGTAATCGGATAATCTTTCTCTCAAAATCGTTCAATACTGTTTATGCATCAGTAAATCAAGCCAGTGACTAAAAGATCAACTTAACATCGTTTTTCTTAAGCTGCGTTCACACTACAAGCAACTTTGTCGCTGCAGGTCGCCAGTGGCTGCGCTGGAGGGCGTTCCCACTACTGGTTGCCTAGTAATGTTTGTGAGTGACATTCACTAATGTTACTCTATGTTAGACAACAAATACGTTTTCTTGCCGCTACAAACAAATATTTTGGAAGGAAAAGTCTAAATATAAATGGAATCAGTACATCAAATGCACAATATTAAAGATGAACGATAAACAATGAGTGCTCTTTGCCATCGCGGCTATTTAACTGCAGCAAACGGGCAAATACTGGTCTATCTGGGTTCCCGAAACCATTCTGTCATGGAGTCAGTACAGTGAACACCACTGTTTGTACACGGAGATATATCATAAGTAATAGGACAGTTTCTGACGGCTAAAATAAGCTTCTTGTTCAACTTGCCTCGGTCAGACTCAGCACTGAAGAGTGACGCACTCCACTGACTTCACTCCTATTGGTTGTCGCTCGCGAAAATCGCTCTTCATTTGCGTAGTTTAAGTTTAAAAATTTCTCAACTTTGTCGCGCCGCTGGACACGCCCCACCGGTCGCCAACGGTCGCTGTCACGCTTGTCGCCGGAAGTCGCCCGCTCACCATTGATAATGAATGGTATCATGTCGCGTGTAGTGTGAACGCAGCTTGGTAGGGATGGGACGGTATGAAAATTTCATATCACGATTATAGTGTCCACAATTATCGTGATTATCAATATTATCACGGTTTTGTTCAAATGAGATGAAAGTGTTAAAAAAGACCTGATGCTCACACTGAAAACATTTCAACAAGTTTTATATTTGAAAATCAACAAACAACAAATAAATAAGCAGCTCTATGCAGTTTTTTTAAGCAAGATTCTATTCTGTGCCATTTCCTTTATAATGACCGTCGTCAATAGGCAACGCATTATTACACAGCGCACATCCATGTATCACAACGGTACGGCACAGCGCGCTCTTGTTTCATTTTACAACTTGCCGTCTTGCGTCTCCCGTTTTTGATTGTATTGAAAATGAAATCAGAGTTGATTTATTGTTTACAGAGTTTGATAATATTGTTTTGATCATCTTGTCTGACAATTTTGTACGCTGTACAAAATGGATTTATAAACAGGTAAGATTTAACACATTTATCTCAATTCAATATGTCCCTGTAATTATGTGGTAAAAAAATGAGGTGTAATAAGTGTACAATGAATCTATACATTACTATCCCTTAAAATGGCACTCTTAATAATAGTCTGGTTTGAAGTTGTTCGTTCGTCTTTGCTCAAAGCCACTTGCTGCGAACCTTTCTTCGCGGAAGCTTCACGTTTATTTCAAGTGAGTGAGATAAAATGTTTTAACTCAAAACAACATTTTGTGCCCAATTATTTCCCAGACGTAGTTTTGGTATTGGGGTCAAAGTTAACTTGCCTTGCGTTCGCTATACAACACACTGGGTGATGGTCACACAAGACGACTCAGCAGATTTGAAGTGTTTCTATTGCAGCGACTTTTTGTTCGGCAGACAGGGTGACCATCCTCGATAAAGTTTCCCTCAGGACTTTTGTAAAAGCCAAAATATGACCACACCTCAGATTTGGTCCTCTTAAAAGGCTGGAAAATCTCCCGAGCACAGTCACTGCCTTCCGCCATTCCTTCTCGAATAATAATAATAAAAAAACATTGCGCGCTGCGCCTGCATCAGACTGTTGCTGGCTGGACAGGATTTACAGTGAGTTATTAAAATCGCGATAATCAAACACGGTTTTAATGATAATTAAATTTTAAACGATAATACTAACCATCAGTACATTTTATCGTGGTTTATCGTGAAACCGGTAATCGTCCCATCCCTAAGTAGGATGAAAATAATCTTATTTAAACTGTGATTAAAATATATACAGAAAGCGATCAAAGAACGATCCCTTTCCAATCGGCCAAGCTGTCAATCACACACCGCGAGTTTATCTGGACACTTGCCAAAACTCGTTATGAAATCAATGACACTGTTACACTGCACAACGAAGCTCTTACTGTATTTACATCGTGTTTGCATTGTTATTTGGTGAAAGCATTCGTGAGAGTGCAGAAATTGCGTTGCAATGATGAGATCTTTTCATACGCGATCAACAGCCTGTCTGTCATCTGCTCAATGCTCATCACTGCAACCTTTCATGTGATGGAAGATCTAAATACTTTAAAAACTTCTCACGATTCATTAATCTCGATAGCTGTAATAGTAATAATAACGTAGTAAAAGTAAAAGTTCATGACCCTTTTAAGTGAGGTAATTCAACGACATTAGGATCTAAGAACTTGGATACCGGTTTCACAGCTGAGTGTTCAAGGACGTCATTGTGGTTTTGACATTTTCTATTACAAAGTTGGTTTGAGAGGGTTGTATTTTTTATTATTTTAATAGCCAGTAGCCTTTAGTTTGTCACAGCCTGACAACATCAAAATTCACTACTTGCTAGTCAGTGGGAGGGACACTCTCATTCCAGAGAGCACTTGATTGGTCAAAAATTTGTATATGCCCCTTTGAACAGGATTAGTCATCAATATTTTTTGTCTGTTCTTTTTTTTTTTTTTGTACACTGAGGTCTAACTGCTAACAGGCATGGACTAAATGATAAAACCTACAAAACTACAGTATTGAGTTAAAATCATTAAATGTTTTGGCTAATGGGACACTTGCTACTTTTGTAAATATAACTATGTACCGATTTTCTATTTCATTTATTTATTTATTTTCATTTACCTCGCTGATACGAACCAGAAATCCCTTTACATAATGACATCAAAGTGTATACATTTGTCTTTCTGGTAATAGTGGAATGACTTATCCATGACTAAGAAATAACAGATATTTAAAAACTTGGCCACCCTTCTGAAGGTGCTGCTTTATTACATTTATTTATTTATTTATTTATTTTTTTATGGGTCAGATTTGTCAAGGTTACTTTTTTATAATCCTTGCTCATCCTCATCAGAAGCTAATATAATTTAAAATATATATATATAATAATAATATAACCATAGTCAGTAGCTGCAGTGGAGCAAATGTAAAATGTGAGGTTGTGCTTTTAGTGTTTTTTGATCATCATTTAGTCCTGTTGTTATTGTTTGTGTATGTCCTTTTTTTCACCACACAAGGTGTGTGTGAAGTGTGTGTGTTTGTGTGAGTGATTGTGCACACGTGCATGCATACTCATGTGCTCATGTTTTCACACACGCATGCTTACATGCACTCTGACACACCCCGAGGACGCCTTTGTGCTTGAAACAGGTCAGCTAACATTTAGCCTCGACTGTTCTGTCTAATGAGGTCTGTCTTGTTGTTTTGTGCGAAAGCTGATCGTTTTCTTGTCATGACATTCAATTTTTACAATAAAATCCTCTTTGCATGATTTGCAGGAAGATTATAGTACCATCAAATTCTGTATGATCTCACTATATAATAATTACACAATTAATCTGCTCATTTTCATCTGTTTGTAGGACTCATGTTCTTCAGATGCAGTTTGCAGGGATTAGTTGAGATGCAGGGCACTTTCCATGTTCAGGGTACAAAATAATACAAATCTCTAATACAACACTCTTTAAAACAAATCTTTCAACAAATGGTCAGTTAAACAAGTTATATAAATGGTTATATATATATATATATTAGACTGTCAATCAGAAGGTCATACTCAGTATTAAAGTAGCTTTTTCTCATTCATTTTAAATGAGTTTTGCCTTTTGCCCCCGTTACCTAAATTTGTGACATTTCAAAATATAGACACCTAAATATACTAGAAAACATAATGAATAAATTAATAGACAGGGTTGCAAATTTATCCTAGCTGTCACTCAAAAGAGACAAATTGCTAGTTTATAATTACTGATGAACTTATAATCCCCGTAAATTAAAGAGATAGTTATTTTTTTATTTTTTTTATAATGTTGGTAATTGGGTTGAAAAATGTAAAATTGTGTAAGGCTCTCAAAAATTATTTTTTAAAAATTTGATTTAGATTTATCAGCCAACATATTTTGTTATCAGTTTTTAAATATAAAGAGTTTGGCCAAAAATTTCACGTCGGTACAGCCCTAAATAGATTATTAGCCGTAAATTATATTATTAGTCTTTATGTCAGAAAGGATCCAGGGGCCGGATTCACGAAACTATCAACTAAATGTGGTTTTCTTATTTTCTTTCTAAAGAAAATTATAGAAAAGTTAAGGATATTTTATTGCCAAAAATACTTCTTTTTTTCCTTAATATTATTCTTTAAACAAAACTTAAGAACAATTCAAATTCTTGAAAAGGATCTTCTTAAAAGTCATTGTAAATAACATCTTAAAGTTAGGATAACCTCCAACTTGTCTTAAATCCCCAAAGTTACGATTTTTTAAATTGGTTTGAAACTTGCTTCACAACCACTTGAAAGTATTTTCGTTATAGTATTAATGTGTGTGTATATGAATGAAATTCGGACATACCGCATCCACTATGTTGTCAGTCATGTGACCTACCAGCGTCAGTTGGTCTCTAGTGGCTCTCTAGTGGTCTCATGGGATAGTAAAGTGTCCAGTGGATGCACATTTCAGAATATTACCGGTAGGAGTAGGTGATCCGGGTACTTTTCGATTACTGTTTTACTGTTCAACACTACAGCAGACATATTACTTTTGTCACATACTATTTTTCACCTACTATATAGTATGGAAGTAGCATATTCAGATTCAGACAGGAGGCTCTTTAAACATTTCTATACACGGCACATTAATGCTGAATGCTGAACTCTGTCTAGACAGTCTTGATGAAAATAATGTGAGCATTAAAATTATTACGGTACTCTGCCGGCAACTGAAAAGATGGCCTTTGAAATGTTTTTCATTGAGTTGAGCAGCGAGTCTTCGCCTACAATCATAAAACACAAACAACATTTTCTTCTTGAGAAAAAATATGATGATGATGTTCTTAGAAAAACATTTGAGAACCTGAGGAGTATCTTTCTTGAATTGCATTATCTTAATGCAATAATTATCTTAAAGAAATTTCATGCATCCGGCCCCAGATTATGTTACTACTTGGATGTTTACATTTTTTGTAATGGGGGAAATCATGCAGTAACAGGATTGCGGACAATTTTGGGCTATAGTTTTACATACTGTATATTTCAAATTCTGAATAAATTTGTTAATTAAAAATATATATTTTTTACTAGTGTAAATTTGTAAAAATACCTTGATGGATACAGTTGAGTAAGAAAAAAAGAATCTTTAAAATGAACTACTTTTCACCCTATATTAATTTTATTACATAATAGCTTTTCAAACGCATCTAATAGTTCGTACAGAACATGGGATTTGTGCCACGTTTAAAAAAACAAGTAATGGGACACTAAATCTTCCCTGGTACCATATGCTTTCATTTCTTATAGCTTTTGATAGATAGTCTTTAATGGCTCTGCATGAAAGGGGTCATGCAAACATGGTGAATTACAACACCAGACATCTGTTCACTTTTTTCACCATCATCTAGTTCATAATACGATAGTTATGTTCTTTTTTTAACCTCAAAATACCATTCACTGTCACACAAGTCTCTAAGAAATGGCTGTGGCAGAAGGATGGCGTGAATCTTTCCAGCGCACCCTCAGAAATGATTACATCATGTTAAGCACTTGGCTGGGACATGGGAATCTCACTGCTGGTGACAGGACTTCCTGCTGATTAACACAAACTGATGAATGCTGATAAGTTGCAGCATCTGGCTGTGAATGTTGAGCAGATGTTACTGGGCCATTAGTTGAAACCCCTCTTGAACTTATACAACTCCTACATATGCGGTTTTACTACCTTATCTCTAGGCTGTATACTTTAAAGAGGACCTATTTATGCATGTTATTATTTTCACAGTCTTTTTGTTTTTAGAGTCTACTATAGGTTTGTAATGCTTGAATGCTCAAAAACACATTATTTTTTATTGTTGCAGCACTTATCCCAGTCTGTCAGTAATGCTCGGTTTAATTCCTGTCTTCATGAAGCCCCTCCTTCTGAAAAGTACCAATGTGCTCTGATTGGTCGGCTGGACCAGTGAGTTGTGATTGGTCAATCGTTTCGAGTGTGTTTGGGAAATATTACGCCAACTGCAAGTTTCACACACACTACTAACTAGGGAAGGGCATTTTTGTCGAATTTAGCCACATGTTTTTTTGTAATGTTGTTTACAAGTTCTATAATTAAAAAAAAAAAAAAAAAAAAAAAATGTAACCATAAATTGACGAATAAAAATGACATGAAAATATGTCTATGAAAATATGACTTGGAAAACCTGCATTATTATCAATAATGCATCAATGGTTTCAATGCATCAATGCATCAATTTTAAAAACTGACGCCTGTTCTATATGACACATCCTATGAGATTAATAATCAGATATCCTAGATACACAACATAAACGTAACAACAACTTGTATCTGCGCAAAAGGACGCAAATGTTATGTGCTAGCTAGAAAGTGTTACCCCTGTTGTGGATGCTCTCTTCTCGTAACAACGCACTAAATTCACAACATTCGATTATAAGTGCTCTCACTATAATGTTACGTATATGGCAGATTGGCGCTGCACATCTTGCACTTAATGGTATTTCTATAATCAACGTGATTCCAGCCGTCACTGCGTGCTTTCAAATCCATAGTTTCGCTTTATTTCGCTGGTCTGGATGGCATGCTGTCCTAACACTAACCGGTCAGACCTCAGGTACTGCCCTAAATACTGCAAAAACTCATTTAAAAAAGTTGTATATTTTTTTCTGTAGCCGTGTTTCCATTACCCTTCAAATTGCGCAAATTGAAATTGCGAATTGAAAATACGCCCAATGGAAAACACGTAAATTTTGCAAAAACTCCATGTATCGCAAAAAAGTTTTTACGCTTGCATGAGGTGGTTTTTCAGGCCGTTCGAAAAAGGAATATTTCGCAAAACTGCAATGGAAACAGATTTACAGGTCACCTGACGTAGATGGTATGTGGCCACGCTCAAGTATAATGGGCTTTCCTTGCCATTAATGCTTGGATAACACGCCTACGTCTCCTTCGATTAAAAATAATGTGCGGTGGCTGGGATAGATGTAAACCTACCAACATCCATTGCCATAATTGTTGGAATAATTTATCGCGAGAGGAAAAAATCAGTCGCATAACATCGGTGAATGGAAACGCCGTCATTTCGGAATAGTTTTTTATCGACATTTAGAAAATATCGCAAAAGATTTGCGCAAATCTGTAATGGAAACCCGGCTATTGTTTTCATGATCGATCACCGCTGTCATTTCCGAGTAACTGAATTCTTGGTCACATCCCTACTAATAACTCAGCTCAACCAGGCCTTGCCCCCCCCCTTTTTTTGCGTATGCCTTGAGCTGGAATTATTTAAATGAGGAATATTGTGATGTGTTCTTTCCCGAATAAAACTCAAGACTGTATGGAGACTTTTCAGGGAGTTCAGAAACCGTGTTACTGATACAGAGAATAAATCCACTTTGTGGAAAAACCCTTTGTGCTTTGTAACTTTGCAGACATTTTCCATGCTCAAACAGCAACATTACACACTAAAGAAAGTTGAACATGTAAAAAAAAATCAATCTTTAAGGTGTGTAAATGTATAGTAATTGACTTGTTTGTAAGCCTGTATAACACAACCAGTTTCCGCCCTATTGATATTGTCCTCTACAAACTGTGCTAGTGAGTTCAGAGCCGTTGTAAAGATTATATCTCCTCTGTGATTTGCAGTGTGTTTTAGTGTCTACAGACGCCCACCAAGGGACAGGTTATGATGACTTTAGTGCATCCCATGCTGAAACAGCATTTTATTGTCTTGTAAGGTCACAGATTCTCATAACTCATTCAAATCTGGATCAAAGGAACTTGATATAAAAGAGAAACCTTGCATAAGCCAGAGATATTTCTTATTTGTTATGTTAAGTTTCGTTTCTCTCTCTAATCTTAAAATTTAATTTCTACATTTACTTCTTCATATTTAAAATCAAAAGTTGTATCTGTTAATATTAGTTAATGCACTAACCATGAGAAATATATTTGAAAAAATATATTGCTTATGGCTAGTTCATGTTAGCCTAACTAAGGTTGTCAAATGAGACCTTATTGTAAAGTGTTTCCTAAGTCATTTTCAACCAGAGTAATGGTCATTTATTATTATTATTATTATTATTATTATTATTATTATTACTACTATTGTCATATTTTTTTACACATTGGACTTGAATTGACAATCCATTACAGTATTACAAAGTAAATGTTTTCATATTAAAATATTTTAATATATTAAATATTTTGCATCAAATAATTTAACTGATATTATTCTCTATATAAACATTGATAAAGTGTAAATACACTTTGCATTTGTATTGTTGTTAATAGTTATAGTGGGTGTTAGAAGGTATTTAAAATATAATGTTAAGAAATATTAAAAGTTGTTATCAATAATTATTATAAAAACTTCCTTCTATGATTACAATAACTATATACTGTATACAGTAAACCAAGCCTATTCATTAATTTAACATCGATTAACATTAGATGTTTCTGCATACCTGCATAGTCTCTTATTGCAGATTCACCGAGGTTCATATTCAGTTGAGCTCCGCTCTTTTTCACTTTGCCGTCTGAGCGTTTCTATGGTGGAGCGAATTGTTATGTTCAACTCATTTGCAGGAGATACTGCAGAAGATTGTAACCATGTTCAAAATAGAGACATATATATTCACTCATCAACCATTGCCACTGTTATTTTATGTTAATAGTTCCAAACTCTCAGGGAAAATATGTTCCCTCAAGCTTAGCATTTCTTTCACTTGACAAACACTAGTGAGGTATTTTTTAAAATGCATATTTTTGGTAACCAGCCTTTATTTATGACACATTCAAGCTATAAAGCTTGAAAACATAGTAACCCATAAAAATGGTGGGTGGGGGTTAATGTTCGTCCCTGTGGACTACTTTCTTATTTATTTCTATTGATTCTTTCCAGCTGATTTATGACCGTGCACTGTAAACTCACTGGGGGCAAAGTGAGACGGCAGCTAGTTTACATCTTATCAGTCAGCGGAAATAAAAGAATGTGTAGAGTATGTGCGACGACACTTGAATTAAAATGTATCGATATACACTGATGAGCCAAAACATTGAGCAGTCACAGGTGAAGCGAATATCATTGATCATCTCCTAACAAGGCCATGTATTAAGGACTTGTTAGATTAGATGTAAGCAAACAATCAGTTCTCTTAATCAACGTGTTGGATGGAGGAGAAAAGGCCAGGAATTTGAGTGACTTTGACAAGGGCCAAATAGGGCTCCTGATGTCATGTGACCTATTCTGTTTATACCGCCATATTGGCAGGCAGGGGACAGCCGGGAGCGAAAACCGTATATACCCGAATATAAGACAACCCTGAATATAAGACGACCCCTCCATTTTCCAGACTTATTTTTGTGGAAAAATAGATTTTTGTGGAAAAAAATCTGGTTTTCAACAGAAAATAATTTTAAAGGGTTAGTTCACCCAAAAATTAAAATGAAGTCATTAATTACTCACCCCCATGCTGTACCAACCCCGTAAGACCTTCGTTCGTCTTTGGAACACAAATGAAGATATTTATGATTAAATCTGAGAGGTTTGAGCCACTGTTGAGAGCTGTGACATGGAATATTTAAACATTTTCTTCATTGACTTTGTGGGACGTCAGGATTCATTCCCTTAGGGAGCCTATGGAGGAGTGATCCAGCTGTCACATTTAATCATAAATATCTTCATTTGTGTTCCGAAGACGAACGAAGGCCTTACGGGGTTGGTACAGCATGGGGGTGAGTAATTAATGACTTAATTTTCATTTTTGGGTGAACTAACCCTTTAAGAGCAAAATTCCGGGGCGTTGTTCCAAATGCCTCGCATCACCTGTGCCTCGTGTAGAGGCCCGCTCGTCGGCGGAGACAGGCACATATGCGCTTCCTGATTGGCCATGACTGCGGCTGCCCTGCGGGGTCGTCTGGCCGTTTTCGACGCCGATCCGGCTCCCGCTCTCTTTCTTTCTCCCTCTGCTCGAGCCACGCAAGAAAAAGCACTGTTCACAGAGGATGCCAGAGCGGACGGAGACAAGCGAGCAGAGACCCCCCCCCCCCTCCCCTGTTCACATATCGCGTCTTTTGCGCGCTCAAGTTCGTTATTTCAAATTGTAGGCGCGCGTTATGCGCGCTCATAATGGAAGCGACGCACTCGTTTTTTTCGATTGAAAAAGGCTATCAATCGATTCCTCCACTCGAATATAAGATAACCCTGAATATAAGACGACCCCCCATTTTTCAGCCTATTTTTAGGACAAAAACCTCGTCTTATATTCGGGTATATACGGTATGTAACGAATGACGGCAGCATGAGTTTCAAGGCAACAGAGTTCACTGCGCACTTTAATTCAAAAGACATAGACCTGTACATAGCAAACCTTAACAGATTTAACATAACAGATCCCTATAACGCCACAAACTATTGAATGGGTTACTGCTGAAGCTAATGACTTTGCTACTTGCTCTGTTCTTTGGAGTTTGCTCTTCTGTCTTCTGTTGAACACATCTAGCTTCCGCCGCCTTTCTCTCTTCGGGGATGGAACATGCTTGAACATAGATGGGACGTAGTCGGGTGAAAGAGGGTTGTCACTCTTTTTCCCTAAAACATTAGTAAACAGAAAATGGCAACAATTTAAGCTTTTTTTAGGCTAGCTACATTAACATATATTCATTTATCTGACACTTTAATCCATAGCGACTTACAAGTAGACTAAGTACTAACATTGAAGTTACACAGCAATGAACTTTAGTTAACAGAAAAGAATACCAACTAGTGATCACTCAGTTAAATAAATCAGCTTGACGGAGAGATAAACTCTCAAGCGCTCAGTCAAGGTGTTCAGTGAGTGAAAATATATCTATGCTAAACTTATACGTTACTTAGCCTCTAACACACACACTGCCGTGTAAAATCTAAGAATTTATTAGCCAATGGCTAATGATAGACATTATTTAGTCGCCCAGAGTGAAGATTTAGTTGCATATGCGAGTGATTCACTCGCATTGTAGAGGGATGGAAACTTAAACGAAATGGCATTACAATCGTCAGAAACCATTTTAAACATGTTAGCTAGCCAAGTTACATTAGAAAGAACATACCTGATATGAAGTGATCACTGCACAAGCGAAATCCATTGCTTGATGGCTCCCAACCTCCCATCTCTCTGTTTTGTTGTGTTGGTTCACTGCAATAAAACATGCTAACCATTTCAGTCATCAATCAGGATCCTTAGGAATACGATAAAATGATTTCCCCTTTGCTTTCCTGCACAGCAGCTGTCCACCATGTTGAAATAGTAAGGTTTAAACAGTCTGGTTTTAAATTATCATTCGACCACTATCAGTCATGCTATTGATACCAATGCTACAGCCGCTCTGGCGCTCTCCTGATTGAGTTTAGATTGCGTGACGTCAGCCTCCGGAGCTCTATTGTTATGGCAAGGCGACTGGGTCAGATTATCTCTAAAACACCAAGGATTGTGGGTTTCTCCCTGTCAGCAGTGGTGAGAATTTACCAACAGTGTCCGAAGAGGGACAAACCACAAAACAATGTTTTATTCCCAAAGTTTGGGAGGAGCACTTTCAAATGATCTACCGTACAGTACGATTGGAGGCCTATATGTAGATAGCCGACTCACCTCCATTCCTCGACAGTCTTTTCTGCATCCAGACTCCTCACTCTCGGCTAGTCCCTATCCCAGCCCTCCCCCGGACAGCACGCCAAGTCGCATACTCTTTTACTCTTTATTTCCATATCTGATTATTTGTAAGTGCCAACTTGTGAATTAGTGACAGGATGTTGGGCACCCAAGGCTCATTAATGCACGAAGGCAAGGAAGGTCCCATCTGGTCCAAGCCAAAAGAAGGTCTACTGTGACACAAGTCACACAAAATGTTAATGACGGTTATGGGAGGAATGTGTCAACACCCAGTGTTGCGTATGTGGATGCGTAGCCGCAGACCAATCAGAGAGCCTGTGATGACCTCATCCACCGTCGAAAGCACCTACAATGGGCACGCGAGTGTTGTAACTGGACCTTGCAGCTGCTGTTTTCTTTTATACCATGTGTACGTGTGCACTGTTTACCTGGGAAAGTAAAGGCACCAGGATGCACTGTAGGACGACAAAAAGCCGGTGGAGGAAGTGTGATGCTCTGGGCAATGTTCAGCTGGGAATCCCTGTGTCCGGCCATTCATGTGTACATAAATTCGACACGTGCCACCTACCTAAACGTTTTTGCAGACCAGGTACACCCCTTTATGACAATGATGTTCCCTGATGGTAGTGGTATGGTAGTCTTTCAGCAGGATAATGCCCCCTGTCACACTGCACGTAATGTTCAGGAATGATTTGAGGAACATGATGAAGTTCAAGGTGTTGCACTGGGGCCTCCAAAGTCCCCAGATCTCAATCCAATTGAGAAACTGTGGGACCAACAAGTTTGAACCATGGCGGCTCCACCTCGCAACCTACAGGATTTGAAGGATCTGCTGCTAACGTCTTATTCTGGCTCCTCTTTACATCAGTGATCTGATCCAGGTGTTGATACCTTCAAGTGCAAACTAAAGACTCATCTATTTGTTCAGGTTTCAAATTAGCTACTTTTGGGTTGATATGATCGTGTATTATGGCCTTTTATATTATGTTTATATTTTGATGTATATTTTCTGTTGTGAAGCACTTTGTGGCCTTCTGTCTGTGAAAGGTGCTATAGAAATAAAGCTTACTTACTTACTTATTACCAGAGAGACCACAGCACACCTTCAGGGGTCTTGTAGAGGCCATGCCTCGGCTGTTTGGCAGCTCGCAAAGGATCAACAGCATATTAGGCAAGTTGGAAAAGTGTCCTATTTAAATTGCATAGTCGACAACACTGGATAAACACGTCTGCTAAAATAAATTGAATAGTGATGAATAAATACAATTTATGTAGTTTTGTATAATTTCTAATCAGGCACAAGGTCTGATTTCAGAGATAACTGGAGACCTAGGGGCTCTCAGGCCCCCAGTAACCCCCTCTAATTTGTACACCAAACTTGGTCTTATGTCTGTGTCCTCTACTGCTCGTCCTGCGGTGTGACGAACAGAAACTTCATGCGGGCGTCGTGCCACTAGCGAACCCTCATCAGTACCTGACAGCGCTGCGGCTTTGCATATGGTTATTTGCAAATGTGATTTTGATGCCCTGAACAGTTTGTGCGTGTCAGGACTGATTAGAGTCCTGTTAGCAATTGGTGGGATGCAGTGCCAAGTGCGCAGATAGCATCAGGGAGGACGGGACACCACATGCTGAGCCCGTCCTTTACCAGCCAGCCCGCATGAAGGGTGTGAAAAGAGATTTTGAGGAGAAGTGTGATCGAAGCGCTGCTGTCATGGAGCATTTTGGTGTCTGTGAAGCTATGATGATCTACAGTACGCTACTGTAATTTATTATAAAATTATGTTCAAATGGCATGGGCAAATTCCCCATTAAATAAAATATAAAGAAAATTAACCTTTTTTGGACAATTTATTTTGGACAATTTGACATTATTTTTGACAATTAACCACATTTCCTGCCATTACTGTAATGTGTCCAGATATTTCAGTTTTGTTTTTTTATTTTGCAATTATTCACAATGGTACAGTGTGATTTAAGTGTTTAGTGTTTTTTTAAATTGTAATTTATTTATTTAAATGGTAATTTTTATATACTATTATAGTTATTTATTCATATTTAGAATTTTTTTATAATTGATTTTTATCATTTTACAATTTGTATTATTTTTATTCGGGGTTTTTTATATTACTACTTGGGTGGTTTACTTTATTATTTTTTTCTAACTTTCCTTTTTAGTTTTTCATCTAATAAGTTAATTTCAGTGTGTGTGTGTGTGGTGAAATACCCATTTATGTATAAATAAATATATATATATATATATATATATATATATATATATATATATATATATATATATATATATATATATATATATATATATATATATATATATATATATATATATATATACACAGTGCTGGTCAGAATTATTTGCCCCCTTGGTAAATATGATCAAAGATGGCTGTAAAAAATAAATCTGCATTGTTAATCCTTTTTATATTTTATAAAAAAATAAATAAAAAAAAAGCAAAAATCAAACCTTTCATTAAAGTTAAAGAATTGAAAGTGGGGGGAAAATAACATTATGAAATAAATGTTTTTCTCCAAAACACATTGGGAACAATTATTTGCCCCCTTTTATTAAATACTTTTTGCAACCTCCCTTTTCCAAGATACCAGCTCTGAGTTTTCTCCTATAATGCCAGATGAGTTTGGAGAACACCTGACAAGAGATCAGAGACCATTCCTTCATACAGAATCTCTCCAGATCCTTCAGATTCCCAGATCCATGTTGGCGTTTCTTCTCTTCAATTCAGCCCACTCATCTTCTATAGGGTTCAGGTCTGTGGACTGGGACGGCCATTGCAGATCCTTGGTTTTGTGCTCGGTGACCTATTTTTGTTTTGATTTTGATGTTTATTTTTGGATCACTGTACTGTTGGAAGTGGGCAAACATGGCCCATTATAAGATTCCTAGCAGAGGTTGTCAGGTTTTGATTTTTTTATATCTTGGTATTTGACATTTGTTTTTATTGAATTTTACAACACACTTAAACACACGAATATAACATACACTTAATACAAACATAACTTACTCAAATCCCTCCCCCTCCATATTAACCCTGGCAGTCGTAAAAAAAAAAATATATATATATATTAAAAAAAATCCGTAAACATACAGTGCTTTATATCATACACTCCTGTTCAGCATTAAGCATATACTACAACTTCACACATCTATAGCCTCTTCAATATCTCCTTCTTTAACAAATCTCAAGAACATCTCCCAAATTGAAATTTCGTAAAATTCAGAAGACTTCCCCTTGATCACATACGTAAGCTTCTCAAGGGCCAAACTGAATATCAAGTTTTTCAGCCAAAGTCCAAGGGAAGGACAACTTGTATTCTTCCAGCAAAGGGCAATTGAACGCCTGGCTTGTAGTAGGCACAAATCCACCAGTTTTTTCTCTTTGGCGGGCAACGAGCAATTGTCCGCATAGACACCCAATACACATATTACCGGACTTAAAGAGATAGGAGTAGTAGTAAATTGAGATACATACTGAGTCACTTTCCTCCAAAACTTTTGTACCTCGCCACATTCCCAAACACAATGAAAAAATGTGCCTTGGAAATTATTGCATTTAAAACATAAATCAGGAATACTAGGGTTAAATTTGTTTAATCTCACATAAGTTCTCATTATCCAATTATATTGTAACAGTCTTAAATGAGTATTTATAGTTTCAGTTTGTGCTTTTAAACATATTGCACCCAATTCATCTAATGAAATGTCTTTATTTAAATCCTGCATCCATGCTCGTCTTTTATTTTCAGAATTTTCTTTATGATTCTGTACAAGTATATTATATAATTGGGTAATTCGCCCTTTACGGAAACAGTCTTGCATGGAAAAGGTTTCCAGTGTGGATAATAAAGGGAGTTGCACAGAATTCTTTAGTTTTGAAAAAATAAAACTTCTGAGCTGCAGGTATTTAAAAAAATGGTAACGGGGTATATGAAACTTTGATACCAGATTGTCAAATGACATTAAAATATTGTCTTCATATAAGTCCATCAATCTAACTATTCCCTTATTCAACCATAGTTTAAATCCCATATCATTTTTAGCTGGAGTGAAATATTCATCCCCCAAATCGGGGTGAAGCAAGACAACAATGGGGCCTCTCCGAGAAATTTATGAACTCTCTACCAGACCATAATGGTATTCTTCACAAGTGGATTGTGGATTGTCTGTTTTCCTTTTTAGTTCTTTAAGGGGTGCTGAATGTAAAAAGCTGTCAAGTTTCAAGCCTTTTGCAGCCAAAATTTCAACCTGTACCCAAGGCATATTCGTATCTCTATAGAGAACCAGAACATTGCAGCCCTCATTTGAGCAGCCCAATAATACCACAATAAATTTGGTAATTGTATTACGCCAAAACCAAACCGCGCAAGAACCTCCAGCAAATACGGCCATTCAAGTCTGTCGAATGCCTTTTTGGCATCGAGCGACAAGATGGCCATATCAGGGGCACCGTCCCCGGCATGTACCAAATTGAGGACCCTCCTAACATTGTGGAACCCTTGACGATTCTTAACAAAGCCATTCTGGTCTGAGTGTACCAATATCTCTTGGTATTTAATCGAATCCATGATGCCATGTATTTGAACAAGATGTCCAGGACCTCTGGCAGAAAATGAGGCCCACAGCATTAAAGATACAGTAGAGTATTTCATTTTACACATGGGGTACTATTTTATCCCTGTGTGCACCAAACCCATATTAAGTGTTTGCTGCCAAAAAAAGCAATTTTTTTTTTTTTTTTTCATCTGATCAACCTCTGTTAGAAATCTTATAATGGGCCATGTCCACGCCCCACAGATGTTCAATAGGGTTCAGGTCTGGAGACATACTTGGCCAGTCCATCACCTTCAGCTTCCTCAGCAAGGCAGTTGTCATCTTGGCGGCGTGTTTGGGGTCGTTATCATGCCGTTCGGCCCAGTTTCTGAAGGGAGGGCATCATGCTCTGCTTCAGAATGTCACAGTACATGTTAGAATCCATGTTTCCCTCAATGAAGCGCAGCTCCCAGTAGCAGCAGCACTCATGCACCATGCTCAATATTTAATACAGTATGTCTTTCTTTGATTCATGTCAATCAGTATATGCTTGTTTCCATCTGTTTTGTCTCTCATAAGCAGATGGTATTTGTTTGCTTGTCATTGTGTGTTGTTTGTTTGCTATTTGTATTACATTGTGAAGCGACCTTGGGTTCTTGAAAGGCGCTATAGAAAATAAACATATTATTATCATTATTATTATGCTGGACTGTAGGCAAGACACAATGTTCTTGGTACTCCTCACCAGGCCGTCGCCACACATGCTGGACACCATCTGAGCCACACAAGTTTATCTTAGTCTCATCAGACCACAGGACAAGGTTCCAGTAATTCAAACTGTTTGCGGGCTTTCTTGTGAGCCAGCTTCAGAAGAGGCTTCCTTCTGGGACGATGGTCATGCAAACCGACTTGTTGCGGTGTGCGGCGTATGGTCCGAGCACTGACAAGCTGACCTTCCACTTCTGCAACCTCTAAAGCAATGCTGTTTTTTTTAAGCCAGCTTCTGCACCTGACGCACGAGGACTCAACTTCTTTGATTGACCCTTGCGAGGCCTGTTACGAGTGGAGCCCGTCTTGAAAACCTCTGCATGACCCTGGCCTGTACTGTAACTCAGTTTCAGGGTGTTACCAATCTTCTTATAGTCTAAGCCAGGGGTGCCCAATCCTGCTCCTGGCGATCGACTGTCCTGCACAGTTCATCTCAAACCCTAATCAAACACACCTGAAGCAACCAATTAAGGTCTTTAGGATCACTTGAAAAGTATATTCAGGTGTAGACATGTGCCGGTATTCGGTAATGCGATAAATCGCGGTAATGAATATGCACGATATTATCGCGGCCACTTCAAAATACCGTGAAAAATAATAGATTTGAATTTAGACTTTTAGAACACGCATTAGCTAATTTTCTATCAACCGCTTAAACACTGCGTATATGCTCCGCAAAACACGTGCGCACTCTGATGTAAACAATCCCCACATGTATAAGCACTGTGTGCACGCGGCGCAGAGCGCACTCTAGTCTAATGTAAACAATCATCACATGGAGTAGAAGCATGGCGGAAGGAGGAACGCTGCCGACGATTTACCCCCCGCAGGGCTGCCAACTCTCACGCATTCAACTTGAGACTCAAGCGCCTTTCAGACAGGACGCAGAATACTCGCGGGGACGTTTTGTTGCTGCGTCGACCAAAGCACGCCCGGGTCAAAGTTAAAAATAGTTCAACTTTTTATTTGCAAAATAGCAAATCGCGTTCTGTCTGAAAGCCGCTTTACGGAATTGACACTTTTCACACGCTCTCACGCAGAGAAAAATCGCGGAGCAAAGAGGACACTGACACCGACAGACTAGACAGAGCAGGTTACTTTTGATATGAAAAAAAAAGGTTCTGTCCATTGTGACAGATCGCTGCGCCTCAGTTCAAGTAAACCGATCATCTGTTTCTTTTTATTTAAAGATACAGTACAACTTACCTTAAGGTTTATGCCTCATACAAAATGTCGATCAATCAGTGTTTTTCACGGAAAGAGGTCAATAAAACTGCAGGAGAACAGTTATGTCACAGAACGTTACATTTACCTCAGGAAAGCCATTTAATGACCAGCACTTTAGTTGACTAGAAAAAATTGTCATTTTGCTAAATATGTGCACTTTATTACATATTAATTATATGTTTACTTGTCATTACATAATTGTTATTATAATGAAAACCGCATTATATTTAATTTCTCTCTGTTTACAGCATTATGTGAGATATATTTTTTTCTTGAGAAAAATTAACATGCAGACTGTAGCCTACCTAATATTTATCCAAATGAGTCAATATTGAATTAAGATTAAAATCAAATACAATAATTTATTTGAATAATACAAACAGTAGCTTACCAGTCATTGTACCATGTAAACATTGTAACACGTTGTCACTAAACGTAATAAAATTCTGTTTAGTTACCATGTTTTGAAAATCACAATTACACATTGTGATGCAAGTTGTTTTTTTATATACCCGCAATCCATCTGTTTCTCTTGAGCAATTAAAATATCGTGATAATACCGTATACCGTGATTAAAAGCTCATTCAATTAATCGCAGCACGAAAATTTGATACTGGCACATGCCTATTCAGGTGTGTTTGATTAGGGTTGGAGATTAATTGTGCAGGACAGTCGATCGCCAGGAGCAGGAATGGGCACCCCTGGTCTAAGCCATCTTTGTGGAGAGCAACAATTTTAATTCTCAAATCCTTAGAGAGGTCTTTGCCATGAGGTGCCATGTTGAACATCCAGTGGTCAGTATGAGAGAATTGTACTCAAAGCACTAATTTTAACTGCTCTAATACAAGAAACAACAATTTGTATGGTCCTGTCAAGCAGACAACATGATGAATAGGACATGTGGCTTTGGATGGTTAAACGACGTACAGCTGTTATCACATAGGGTGTACTCACTTTTGTTGCTACTTGCCAGCTATTTTGACAATAATTGCTGTATGTTGAGTTATTTTCAGAGGACAGTAAATATATACACTGCTATACAAGCAGCACATTGACTACTTTAAAATATAAGTTTCATTTCTATAGTATTGTCCCTTGATTAGATATACTAAAATGTTTGCTAAAATGTGAGGGGTGTACTCCTTTGTGAGATACTGTGTGTGTGTGTGTGTATATATATATATATATACACTATACGTATAAACATACATATGTGTGTGTGTGTGTGTGCATGTATGTATGTGTACTGTATGTATGCATGTATGTGTGAGTGTGTTCACACACACACACACACACATACACAGTATAAATATATATGTGTGTGTGTGTGTGTGTGTGAACACACTCACACATACATGCATACATACAGTACACATACATACATGCACACACACACACACACATATATGTATGTTTATATGTATAGTGTGTATATATATATATATATATATATATATATATATATATATATATAATGTGTGTACATACACATATGTATATGTATATATATATACATACATACATACATACATACATGCATATATAAACAAAAACGTTTGTTAGATGCGATTAATCGATTTGACAACACTCATTTTTTTTCTAGTTTTTTTTTTGCATTACAGTGCAGCAATTTGTCATAAAAATAATGTCAGTGTATTATCTTTATATATTGCTTTCTTGTTAAATTATTATATTGTCAATTATACCACGTCTCAGACAGATTTCTTCAGATTCACCCAATTATTCATCATTCATTCATGTTTGATGCATTGTTTGCTCAAAACACAACAAACACAAAGATAAAAGAAAAGCAGAAGATTTTCGGGAGAAATTACAGTACGTTTGGTTTCACAGCCATTAATGTTTTAAAGATTGGGATGGGCAACAGTAACAGAAACGCATCCCAGCATAATATCAGTGTCTTATAATAGCAATCCACACATATGCAGCCTCTCTCTATTGACCCTGTATTCACAGTGGCACAGCTTTACTCTCCTAAGAATCTGTACTATTACATGCTTCCTTTTTTGTTCACCGCATGTTTTTTTTCTTTGCACTGGCATAATTTATCACCTCTCATCCGGCACGGCTGGGACAGAAGCCAAAACCCAGGTTTCTTCCCATCTCTGTCCTTTCTTCTGCCCTTGATTAAGTCATCTTAAGGGTCGCGAGTATTGATTCCAGTTATGAGCATACATTATGATAATTATCGCATTGCCGTTTATTTTGCAAGGATCTCATCTCCCTTTCTGGCTAGTTTTCATGCCCTCTTTATATACACTGCAATTAAAAGGAGTAGTTCACCCAAAAATGTACATTTTGTCATCTTTTACTCAACCTCACGTGTATCAAAACATATTTGTGTGAACTATTTTGTAAATTACCTCACTAAAGTTCGATATCAAAAGCAACTGTGAGCATTGGAGAACTATATATTCATTGCCTTGTTTGCGCTGAGATTGAGAACAGCAATCCCAAACTGCAAACGTGAGATGAATCAGCACACTAAATCCAATAAATCAAAGACAAAACCGGACAGAACCAGCCATGACATCCAACTGTGGGACTTTGTTGTTTTGCCACAATATTGTGCTTTGGAATTCTCTCGACACCTCATTATTGTAGAACGCAACGCTTGATGCTCCGACCATGATGAATATTCTGGGTTTAGGAATCAATCTCGACACGTGGGACGCTGGCCACAACTTAATCTTCTTTCATGTATTACTTATGTAGCCATTGAGGTTTCGTATGCATTTCCATATTACACTTCTGCTATTTGTGGCCATGCCCTTTTTGAGAATCCTTAATCTGCTTCTCGTCTGTCTTAGAATCACATCAGTCAGTAATCTGCGGGAATACGTCTCAATAATGGGATTCTGGGTCTCTGTGGCTGTGATTCACTTCCCTCTTCTGTTGCTGGTCGTTCATTGTGTTTGTCTCATACATCATGCATTGTCGGAATAAAACACATTCCTCATCCTTGACCTCTCCTGTATTCTGATCCACCCCATGAATTGTGATTTATTATTATTTATTTTTTTCTCTTTCTCATTTGTGGCACATATACAGTTCCCCTTGTGTTATGCTTTGGTAAGACAGTTAAAGGTTGCCTTATTTTCTGTTTTTATACAGTATACTTCTTATGTGGCCTGCTATTGTTTGCTGTTTAAAGTCAACATGAAACAACTATAAATAATTTTGCTTCCATATTGCGACATAACCAAATGAAACAATCAAAATACAATGTAAATATCAACTCTATAGGCTTTCAAAGCAATATTTATTTGGCACAAAACATTTAATTCTGTTAGTAATAAACAACAAGGTCATGCTGCAAAAAACATTTAAAATACCTCACAGGGACTTTTATTTAGGGCCTTAATGAATCAGTGACTCATTTGGTTTGTTCAGAAGATTCATGCAAATCAATCGGTTCACAAGTAAACTGTTTGATTTACATGAACCAACTGCGCTTAATCAAAACAAACTAATTTACTGAAATAAGTGTAAATTTCCGGTGTAAATAACTATGCTTAACTAGATATTTCACTACCAAAAATGCAGGGCCTGTAATGAATCTCATTTTAGTGAATCGATTCTTCCAGACGATCCATGTGAATGAAGCAGTACGCTAAAGTAAACTGCATTTACATGAACCATTTAAACAAACCAATTAACTAAAACGAGTTTAAATTTCCAGTGCAAACAACTGCGGTTAACCAAATATTTTGCCACCAGAAATTCAGGACATCTACACACGGACTCAAATGAATCAGTGACTCATTTTAGTGAATCTATTCTTTCAGTCAGTCCATGTGAAGGAAGCAGTTCACAAAAGTACACTGCTTGATTTACTTGAACCATCTGAAGAAACCAATTAACTAAAAATGAGTGTAAGTTTCCAGAGCAAACAACTGCTGATAACCAAATATTTTGCTACCACAAATTCAGGACTTCTACTCAGGGACTCACTGAATCAGTGACTCATTTTAGTGAATCGGTTCTTTCGGAGAGCCCATGTGAAGGGACTTCACAAAAGTACACTGCTTGATTTATTTTAAACAAACCAATTAACTAAAATTAGTGTAAGTTTCCAGTGCAAACAGCTGCGGTTAACCAAACATTTGCTGCCGGAAATTCAGGACTTCTACATCCAGTTCTTTGGGATGGTCCATGGAAGCAGTTCACAAAAGTACACTGCTTGATTTACATATAACATCTAAATGAACCGATTCTTTAAAATGAGTAACTTTCCAATGCATTGATCAGAAATAATTTGAAGTGAATGAATAGTTTCTGTTGTTGGTTAAAGGGTCGGGGGTTGAAAAACATTTCAGTGAAAGATTATGATGAGTCATTGCACTGATAAAGCATTTCACAATAAGACCAGAAAATCAGAAAATTGTATTAAGAAAGTAAAGGGTAACAGTTTTGTTTTCATGTTGACTTTTCAGTACCCATCTGTGATGATAGTTGGGTTTCATTTAGTCTGTGGTTCCAATATGAAAAGTCTTTGTGGTAATCCAGGTCATTTTCTTTATGGTAACTGGTTGAAGACAGTTAATGTAAGAAGACAACAGAGTAGTGTCCCCCATGTGTCCCCAGGCCCCCTCAGCAGGCGGCAGTGCCGGATCTGGAGGTGATCTCTCAGCAGGTGGAGGATGAGGGCCAGTGCATGGCTCCAGTGCAGCTGGTCGGCTTCGCCTACAGGGACCTTCCTCTCGCTGCCCTGGACCTCTCGCTGGCCGGATCCCAGCTACTTTCCAATCTGGACGAAGAGGACAACCAAGAAGGGTAAGAAACTGCTGGCACACATGTGATACGGCACAGAAACACGTACTCGCACGTTTCCGCATCTGTGTAATTTGGGACTTCCCATTGACTTTAGTGCTATAAGACTAACCCAAATCCAAAAATTAGCTTTTTAGTAGTGAGTATAGTAGGGCTGTCAAATCGATTAATCTCGAGTTATCGCATCTATCATAAAAGTTTGTGTTTGGCTCAGGCTACGTCTACATTAATCCGGATACATTTGAAAACGGCGTTTTCGTTTAAAAGCGCTCTCTGTCCACACTAGCGTTTTCAGGCTTTTTCCGACGTTTCAGTGTGGATGAGAAACTTTTGGAAAACACCTGAAAACGCTAAATTCCCCTTACTGCACATTGCGTAAAACCTTCTGCGCAATTCTTCTGATAGGATCATTTTATTAAGCAAAAGATCTCACCATTCACTGATGCTACAGCGCGAAAACGGCGTTTTCAAATTATCCACTTTGGAGAGCATTTTCAAAAAGCTTCGTTTTAATTAATAAAAACGCAGTTTCAGCGTGGACGGAAGGCCAAAATGGAGAGAAAAATGTGTTAGTGTGGACAAGGCCTAAATGTCCCTAAATGGAGTCTTTTGGTCCTCCTTTAGTTTGCTGTCAAAGTATGTATTCACACACAAGAACATGATGATATTGAATGTAGAGGCATAATATGACATTTTAGTCTGAAATGAAACATTTCCAGTGCAACTGTTTCCTAGTTTGCGCTACTCTAACGTAACATTGTGACAGTGTCTCTTTGTTTGCGCTCTTGTCACTGTGCCACTTTCAGTTATTATCAGATAAAGGATTCCGACGAAAACATACGCCAGGCTGGGAGAGAAATATTCAGATATCCAAAAAATCAGGAAGAGCAGCATACTCTCACTTACATCAACGATACTGACTTTTAACTGGAATTTCAGGAATTCATTTGAAGCTTGGCAGGGGTGAGGTAAAAATAAGCCTCAACATGTCTTATAAACAATAGTAGCAGTATCTAAAGTAGCCGAGATTTCAATCTTTATTGCATCTGACATAAAGTAGTACTCTAAAGGAATTTGTTTATAATATGTTGGCATGCTGAAATGATTTGTAATGCAGAACTGGATCGTTGAGGCTTGTTTACCTATCGTGTTTCGGTTAAAAACAAACCTGGGAGCACCGAGAAAGATTTTTATTTTAATTTTTTTGCTTGAAATGGTATATTTGTTTGTAAGATTTATAATGGAAACTCAGACAACACCAAAATTATATCTTGAAAGATAAAATAAATAATGAATGAGATGAAAGTGCTACTGTGCAATAACACTACTCTGAGACAGACAGAAATCCATATTGTTTGTTATAGAAGTTTTAGCTTTCAAAAAACCGTTACGCTTTTCTATAAATGGATTGGTTACTGCCATTCATAGCATTTCTTTGTTTTTGACTAGCATGCCTTTGTGATCCATATCATCCTGTTGCATCATTTTAAGATTTTTTTCTGCTTGTGTAATTCTGTTCTCACTGAGATATACTTTTGACTATCAGCACAAAGTCTGGACCACTTAGACAGGAAAAAGCCATCAGAACGCAATTTTTCTTTTTTTGGACATAGTGCAATCTAGACTCATGTCGTAATGTGTCACCTTACTTTTCAAACCTCTCCTACACTCTTAGAAGAAGAGGTTCCATGTAGAGGCTTAAAGGGTCAGGCGCTGCTTCTTAGTTTTAATTAATAGTTTTTTTTATTTTAATTACATTTTAGGAGCTTGTAATCATGCTTTATCACAAGAAAGATTTGAAATAACTTGTTAAACATTTCTTCATATAGAACCCTTTTGCCATAAAACCCTACAGGTCTATATTAAACCCCATTGAACCTTTTTTTTCTAAGAGTGTATACAGTATGCCTCTGCCATAATTTTTTTTTGAAATACCGGATGTTTACCGCAGGAGGTTGGATTCTCGACTACTTCACACCATATTTTTAAATGCCAGGTTTCAGTGGGTGTATTTGTGTTCCTCAGTAGTTAGTGTGCAAATGTGGCTTTAAAAATCATCTGGCAGCCGCACTGCATGCTGGGAGTGTAGAGCACCCAGACCTTTATGGTGCTGACTGGGTTTTTTTGGCAGGCGACGCTGCTGTCCCGTCTGGGTATCGTGACTCACCGTGGACGGCCACTGTGCGATGCTCTGCTTCATGCAGGGAAAGTTGACAAACACCATAAGCTTAATTATGGCAGCCGTCACACTGTCCACAAGCCATGCCTGTGTGTGTGTGTGTGTGTGTGAGACAGATGGTCCGTACAATCTCTCAAGTGTGTGATTGTGTGAGTGTGTTTCTGAGATGTCAGCACAGAGCATTCTGCCTCTCACAAATCACTTTGTCAGGTGACACACCTGTGATAACAGCCCAGCTAAATGTTGTGAAACTTTTTTCTTCGTATTTAACTCGAAACGCGAAACCAGCGCCGGCATTTTTTTTAATCATTTTCACAACATTTTTCATGGCTCCCAGAATATTATAGCCTGGCAAGCCAGACTTACATCAAGATGTTAGGTCTGGGAACTCACAATTGGCATACCTCAATCTGAGGGGTGGGATAAACTGTTGTCTTTCAAATTCCCTTTGCACACAATAGGACAGCGGTACAACCAACCAGAGCAACGAACGGCTGTGGATGAGTGAGTCTCATGCGTTTTCCCACCAGCGGAGCTAGTTGAGATATTAAACTTTTGCCGTATCCGGTCGTCAAAACTCCGAACACATCTTCCTTTTTTAAGAATGACTTAAGTGACGTTCTCTAAACTCCAAGTCCTCCAGAGTCGCGGCCAAAGCCGATTCGAAAGACCGCTGTTCGCCAGCTGCATCTTCTTTGTTTTCAAGTAGCAGGGAAATCACCTATGGAAATCACGCGGAACCGTCACAACTCTGTCGTCATTATGTTAAGCCCGCCCGCTGACTCTATACACGATGTGATTGGCCTGGCCAGAGTTTGGTTTTTCCAGCTCGCAAGCCAACGGAGAGTTGCTAGACCACACTGGCCGCAAAATAATTTTTGCTGCCGCTAGGGTGTGTCTAGATTTCTAGGCTAAGAATATTATGCTTTTAAACAAAAACCCCTGCTTTATTTTAGCTTAATGCATTCTTCTTCTTTTATCAACACTTAAATGTGGGCAAGTTTAATAAAAAAATAAGGAATATTTTGAGCAAAAATATGAGAAAATCATGTTTTTGTCAGATCAGATTCAGAATGAAGATCAAAACATAGATGGAGTAGATCGAGTCCATCAACACCCCGAAACTTCACAGTCCCGTAGCTCGTCCTGGGTCATTTAATTTAATGACATTTAATTTAGTAACATTAAGCAGTTTTGATTTATATGCTGTTTAATGTTGATGATCGCGTAATTCTACATGTGCATATGATATCGCTTGTTTCTGCTTCTTCTTCGTCTGTGTTTGGATCAGGAGATGCTGTACTCTTTCAGAAGATGTGTAATAAAGGAATGTCTTCCTAGTAATCCCTACGCGTATTACCAGGAGGACTCAAACACTGATAGATTTAGTCTTCGCTAATAAACCTGATAGAATTGTAAAAACATATAATTTAGTCACTGGTCTATCTGATCATAATATGATTTTAATTGCAAGAAAACTGACAAAGAAAAGAATGACTAGATTTTTAAATCCAAATAGGAACTTATTTAAATTTGAAATCCCTCGTAAAAAGCAGACTGAATTTGAAAATGAGTTGAAGAGTGTTAACTGGGATGAGTTTCAACAATATGATCAAATAAACGATTACTGTGATAAACTTATGTCCACTATTGAGAGTGTTGATAAATGCATTAAAAAGCAAAAGAAATCCCAGAGAAAATTTCAGCTACCATGGATGAACGATAACATTCGAAAACTGATGAAAAGAAGAGACCTGGCCTTAAACTTTTATTAAGACCCGAAGGGACATTGATTTGAAACTATTTAAAGGTTTGCGTAACCAAGTTGTAAAAACTTAGAATGTCTAAATCAAATCACTATATTGAAGCTCTAACAGAGGTTAAAGGGAACGGCAAATTAATGTGGAAACAATTAAACAGCCTACTAAATCCAAAGGGTAACGTCACCCAAACAAAATATGAACTTAAAATGGGTGAACACACCATCACAGATAGCACACAAGTTGCTAATGAATTTAATACCTTTTTTATACAATCTGTTAACAACCTAGCATCAAGCTTTCCATGCTGCAATGATATAGGCTTAACAACAGTAGACTTGCTCGAAGATCAAGCTAATTCATTCCAGCTCAGGGAGGTCGGTCAGACAGCTGTTTTGAAAGCTATACAGGACCTAAACACCACCTTCTCGAAAGATATTTTTAATTCAGATACAGCTTTTCTTAAAAAATATAGCAGCATTCTGGTCCAGCCTCTCACCAATATTGTTAATGTTTCCATTAAATCTGGGCAATTCCCTGAAATGCTCTGGTAATACCGATTTTCAAATCAGGAGATGACAAAATGTCTTGTAATTATAGACCTATCAGTCTTCTTCCAGCTTTGTCTAAAGTTTTAGAGAAGATTGTTTCAGAACAACTCATGCACTACCTTGAGACAAACCAATATCTAAATCCTTTACAATTTGGACAATTTGGAACAACCATTCCACAGAATCCGCAATCTGTCTATTAACTGAAAATATCAAACAATCACTTGACCAGGGAAATGTAGCTGGTGCTGTATTCCTAGATTTTAAAAAAGCATTCGATACAGTAAATCACAACATATTAATTTCAAAATTAGCCAAGTTCAATTTATCCAAAAAACTCCATATTTAAAGGGCCGTGAACAGTGTGTTGTGATTTAATATTGTGAGATCCACTCTTCTTAAAATTAAAACAGGCATTCCTCAGGGCACGGTCTTGGGACCCATACTCTTCAGTTTATATATTAATGACTTGCCGGATGTAGTATGTCCAGATATAGGTCTACTGATGTATGCAGATGACACAGTGTTGTATGCATCTGCTGATACCTATATTTCTGTGGCTGACAAACTTAATGCTAATTTAGAAAGAATATCATCTTTGCTGGCCTCATCTCGTTAAACTTTAAAAATCAGAAAAACAAACTCTGTCTGCTTTTCTATTCAAAAACTACCCCCAACACAACTCTTGAACATAAAAATGAATGGTGAACTTATTGAACAAGTACCTGAAGTGAAGTATCTCGGAATAAATATAGATTATCAGTTGAATTTTAAAAGTCATATCAAGAAAATTTGTAAAATCATTAGGGCCAATTTGAGCTGTTTTATGTTGATAAGAAACTGTCTGACTCTTGGCTGTGCTTTTACTTTTTTAAATTCTATGATTCTTTCACATATGTCTTATGGCTTAACCGCATGGTCTCAAGCTCATCAGTCAAAACTATAGAGTGTCTTTACAACAGAGTCTTAAAGGTTTGCATAAGAAGAGAATAAGGTACCATCACTGCCAAATTCAAAGTAAATATAAGATTTTAAGTTTTGTTAATTTTATTTCTCTGGGTGGGGGGTTGGGGGGGGGGGGGGGGGTGGTTATATGTACCTCCGGGAAGAACTTTTTTTTTTTTTTTAATAACCCCTTAAACCATTACTTCTGGCAAGTTTTGTGGATAAAAATTGACATTTTGAGACATACAAATACGACATACCATCAACAGATTCAAGGTGATTATTGCAGCACGCACCTTGAACTGGTCACAAACAGAAACTTTCATTTTATAATTTTAGACAGGATTTTTCACGTTTTTGTTTTGTGTTCATTTTCAGCTATAAGGTAGATATTGATAGGGGAAAAATGAAATGGCACAACCCAGAAAAAGATTATTTATAATTTATTGAAAATTGTAGGCCACACCCAATCTGTGAGCACTTAATTTTTTACATTTTTCATTTTAACATTTTTAAAATCAAAAGTTTTAAGTTAACATTATTATGCACAATGAATGAAGTGAACAAACATGAACAATCAAGTGTTTTATTTGACTTGACTGTACCTTTATTTAATCCAAAACTGTGTTCGTATTTCATTTAAAAAGACTTTTTAAAAGAGTTATCCAGCCAAGAATAAGCCTAGAACTGCTTTTCTAGCGGACTAATAACAGCACTCGGGTGTCGGTCCGAGACTGTGCTCATGTACTCCTGCTCGTAAAACTACCCGGATACAACCGCACCCGAGTCCACTTTAGGGGCCGTTCACATATCGCGTTTTTTGCGCGCAAATGCGTTCTTTCAATTGTAGGCGCGCGTGGCGAGATGAAAACAACGTAACATCTCATCTCAACACGCCATGTGACAAAAACCAACCGATCAGCTTTGGCTTTTCCGTAACAACATCGACAGCTCGGCCGAACAGCTGATCATAGCTGTACAGGGCGGCTTTTTATTTCTCATCTCCATAAATATATCTAGTAGTAAAGCTAATGCAAGGGCTAGAAATCAATTAATTCTTTGCTGCTAATTTCTCGTCCTCATGGAGAGAGCCGCTTTCTACTTTCTAAAAGCTCTTGCTCTCTCCCGTGGCGTCTGTCGTTGCTATGCAACCATGAACAGAGGCGGCCTGGAGAAAAGATCGCGCTTCCCGCGCGCCTACATTTGAAATAGCGAATTTGCAGTGCACGCTCAGAAAAACACGCTACGTGAACGGCCCCTTATGGCAACGTGACATTAGCCTAATCGAAAATATTTCCATATGTGGCTCTTTCCTCCTTTCTTGTCAACAAGTGGATTCAGAGCCACCGCATTAGCAGAGCCGGCGGACGCCACGTCTCAGTGTTTTTAGGTGTGTAAGTGGATCATGTGAAGATTTTGCAGCGGCGCTGAAAATCCAGTGGCGGCGCTGCGCCGCTGCTAAATACATTATAGGGGAAACACTGGTATTACATTTAACCAAAAAGCCCTTCTAGGGACAAGTGTTGTAAATTAGCTATTGCTAAAAACATTATGATACGTGCATCAGATTACTGTCAAAGTTCATCTATGTTATTTGTATCTGTCCCTATCTAAATAAACAAAATAAACAAAAATAGCACCCCCTACCGTATAACAGTGTAAACACGGAAAGACGAAAATTCTGTCAGTGGTGGGAAAAGATTTAATGACATTTTGGGTTTACACGTTTAACATTGTTTTCATAATGTGACAGAAATATTTTGTTGCATATAATATTAAAGTGCATTTGCTATTATAAGGCCTTTGACGAATACGATCACAGCGAACATTCAGATCTGTGTTGGAACTGCCACTGAGCCAGAGAGAGCTGTGGTCATGTATAGCTATGAAACCACAAATTTCTGTTACAAATATTCATATTATCACAGAAGTACTGGTGGGATAAAAGTTTATAGTACATATTTAAACACTGATGACTATGTTGGCGATCAAAATAGAGCAAATTGCCTTTTGAAAGTATCAATTACATTGTTATGCCAGTAGATGGCGACAAGTGACTGTTAAAAAATGTATTTGTCGTTGAATCGTTCAAGAAAAAACACTGATTCATCCAGTAATGACACTATTTATTTATTTATTTATTTATGAGGGTGTCATTGAATCATCCATTCAACCTGATTCTTTTACATTTTAAATAGACTTATTGTAAATTAACAATTTTAAGCGATTAAAAACAATCACTTACAAGTAAAACATTTTGTCGCCCCATCGCGTTTTTAGGTGTTTTAGGTTATCTTAGGTGTGTTTTTTTTATATTTTTTTTTATTTTTTTTTATAACTGTGTGCTGCGACAACCTAACAGCAATCAAAAATACAATGTTGTGAAAATGTCGTAAAACATTTTGTGCTTTCTGGGATATTTCTGTCAGGTATCATGTCTGTTAGAAGAACATGCTTTCTGTTAACGGCACTTTTCACCAGATTTGCTGAGTGATAATATCAACATAACATTTCTGACAGAAACTGATCGCAATTGCACAGATTCCCATAGAAAGCGCAAGGTCATGGCCATTCCGGGACACTGTTTGTGACAGTTTCACCCCACCGGCATATCAGCAGCTTTGTTTCCTTCTCCTGTAACTGTGAGTAGAGAAAGCGAGAGCACGTCATGTTTCTGAAGTGACTCACATCTGAAGCATGTACAGAATGATACAGAGGATATTTTCGCATGGTTTGATGTCAGTTTAAGCCTTATTGGAACTAAGCTAATAATAGAAACATGCCAAAATGACAGCTCATTCTAATCTTTATTTTTATTTTTCTATTCATTTAAACCTACTTTTAAAGTGTGTGAATGCGAGTATGCATGGTCCTAGAGATGTAATTTTTTACTAGCATTATTATTGTATTTTAAAGTTAGAATTTTTATTCATGAGCTATTTAATGCAAATATATGCATCTCTTTATAGTTAATTCCCCAGCCTTTCAACTCCAATAGGTTTATTGAAAGTTATAAAATGCCTTCAATTTTATGGCTAGGCTTTAAAAGAGATCGCACTCCACAAACTTGGCCGCACAAGTTTACGTTGACTTTCTCTCGCTCTCCAAGGCTGCATTGTGAAATATTATTGCAATTTAAAATAAATATTTTCTGTTTTAATATATTGAATTAAATGCAATTTATTCCTGTGATCAAATCAAAATTTTCAGCTCTAGTCTTCAGTCAAATGTTCCTTCGCATTTCTGCCACATACATTGTATTTTTTTCTCTCAATATACAGATACATATGAAGTAGCACAGTAAGATTTGAATGCATTAGTGAGAGAGTGATTGTGTGTGTGAATGAATCCTACCTGTGCAATATATTGCCTACCTCTACTAATAGTGAAGCTGTGGGTTTTAGTTCAAAAACAGAAAGCAAATACTGTATATGCCAGCACTTTTCAGTTTATAAGCAATCTTATTGATAAATCACAGAACAATGCTGACAGTAAGTCTCTGTGCTCCTGAATGTTTCCAAATGCGTGGATACAAGAGATGGATCCTTCGCAGCCTTGCTTACCCCAGAATTCATTGCTCGCCAGTGACGACAGGATTTCTTTGAGAGAAATTGCAGAATTTCACTTTTAAACGTAAATATATCATTTTAATTTAAAAAAATGTAATGACACTATCTCATTCTTACAAGAACATATATCTTGTTATTATGAGAAAATACCTCATTTTAACGAGAACATTTTTGTTTTAACGACATAGCATCTCGTTATTACAAGAAAATATATATTGTTCAAATAACAACATCTCGTTATTACAGTAAACGAAAACATATCTTTTAAACGACAATTAACATCTCGTTATTATGGCATAATTGAGTAGGATAAATGTGTGTACTAGCATTGCGCCACCGTAGAAAACAGTTGTACTAGTTTTTGTGGAAACAGTGATACATTTTTTTCAGGATTCTTTGATGAATAGAAAGTTCAAAAGAGCAGCATTTATTTGAAACATATCTTTTGTAACAATGTAAATATGTACTGTCACTGTTGATCAATTGAATGTGCACTTGGTGAATACAGCTGTTCATTTCTATTAAAAAAATCTGACTGACCCAACAATTTTGAATGATTTCACATGTCCTTGCTACTTACAAATATCCCACCCAAGACCTGTTTTAACACCTCACACCTTGTCTGTTGTGATCAAACAGCAGATATTACAGAGATGATGTAGTCTAGCGCACTCACTGGTGGGCTGCCACGTGGGCGGATGGTAGTAGTTGCAAACTTCAGGGGGCATTTGCAGAGCTGGCAGTCTCAGTGCAGGGGCAAGGCCTTCAGTGTGTGGGATATTATTAGCATGTGCTGGCACTTGGGCTTCCTGACCGGAACATTATACTGGTGTGCATGTGGACTGCCCAAAATATTCATGCTTTCTGTTGTATCATGTATGTTTTTCATAACAAAACATAGCTGACTGAGGAAAAAATGGATCATGAAAAAATTATGATTCTCAATTGTAATGCGTTTGTTTTTTGGGAAATTATATGTTATTAAGTGTTAAATACTTTCTAAAAATGAAAATGATTTTCTAATGTTTTGGTAGGCTGCCCATTTAATTTAATATTTATAAACTAGATTTTTACATTTTTGAAAAAAAAAAAAAAAAAAAATCTAAACATCTTTTTAATGGCCTTGCTCAACTTTATCTATTTTTACAATTTTTTATCTATTGAATTACTGACATCCAGCCTCAAACAGATGAAAAAGACCTCAGAGACCCCTTGACTATTTATTTTGAGATTGATTGCATTTTATATATATTTCTTTCTTTGTGAAAAAATGAAATATTTCAAGTATTTTTAAGATGCTTAGTTGCAGTTTAAAGAATTAGATAATATTGTGATACATTTGTGCTCTTTCATTAATTTTATAAAATCAAGTTTATAAATTTAGCACTGAAGTGACACATCCTCCTGGTAAATCCTGTGAGATTAATGGTGTGCTTTTCAAATAAAGAATCTCTCTGAGATTCAGCAGATATTTTATGCTTAGCTTTTGTTGTTGTTTTTTTTTTTTTTTTTTTTTATCTTCTGTATCCCTTTCCTGTGCTGAGGTTTGTCTGCTGGCTATGACAATTGTTTTTAGCTTTTGCTTGCTCGCTTTTTACCTGACATTGTCAGTGGAGCGTGCTCTTTCCTGCTGATCTGAGATCAGCCGCTCTCTTTATTCTGTTTAGAAACAGGGGATGTAAGAGATATGTGTCTTAGATCAGCATCCAACTTTTGACATTCGCAGCGGTCACTGGAAATCAGTCTGTCCTATTTGCTTATGACACAGAACCCACAAATAAAAGCAGACGATTCTCAAAAGACTGCTTAGAAAGAATTATTATGCATTTTTATTAATTTGAGGCTGCTTTGCCAACCTTGAAGACTGAGGGACCTTGGAGTTGTGCCAGGAGTTTGCTAGTGCTCATATTTCGGGACAGGAATTTGAACACCCCTAATCTTAAATATTAAACTTACAATGTGAACTTGACCCACAACATTTCTACTTTAGGTACGAATTATATGTATACACATGCTTTATGTCTTATACCAAAACGCTCTAGAACTCATTAAATAAAAAAAATAAAAAAAATATTTCATTCAAAATTTTCGCTAAATATGCCAAATACTTTGTGGCATGATGAATTATCAAAGGCTATCATCTTCCAGCTCACGGTTCACTAACTTTTCATCTAAATTGTGAGATATAATGATGCATTTATGAGAAAGTCGCATTGTGAGATAAGCTGCATTCAAAAATAAGGCCACAGTTACAAGAAATGAAGTCGCAATTATGAGATTTAAAGTCACTTTCTGAGATATAAAGCCACTATTAAAGGAAATTAAGTCACAATTGTGAGATATAAAGTCAGAATCGTAAGATTTAAAGTCACGTTATGATGTATAAAGCCAAAATCACAAGAAATTAGGCCACAATTGTGAGATTTTAAACTCAAAACCGTGATATATGAAGTCACGCTGAGATGTAAACTTTAAGCCACAAGTACAAGAAATTAAGTCATAATTGTGTGATTTAAAGTCACATTCTGAGTTAAAAGCCACAATTACAAGAAATGTCGCAATTGTGCAAATCAAGTTCCATGATATAAAGTCACAGTTACGAGAAAGGGTCATTGTTACGAAAAATAAATTCACTGTTGCCATTTGTTTTTTTTTGTGTTTTTTTTTACTCTTAATACTGGAACAAGCCTCCATGCCAAATAATCTTCGTCTATCATTTTCTTTCCATTCCAGCTTCAGTGAGTGTGAATCAGCTGTGCTGTATGATCAAACTATATAACCATGCCATTATCAGAACCCAAAGAGCAGGTTTAAAAGCCTTGACTGCACTTGATAGATTGTTATTACTGCTCTTGGAAATATCTTATATGCTGTGTGATTTTTGTTATTTTACAGATTTCTTTTTTTCTTTTTGTTAAAGCTGTAAGTTTCCTTTTTAAAAATGATTCCTATCAAGAAACATAATGGCTTTGATCAAGCTATTGCAAGCAGATTCAGACAAGTCTATTTCTCACCGCCTCATGCCAATAATGATTTGTAGAATCAACTGTAATGCCTTTCCCACTGCTGTGGGTTGGATTGCTAATGCAGTGGTGTTTTTGAGTCACATGCAACTCGGATCTTTGTCAAAGCAGCGATCGGTTCTGGTTCTTGTTTGCCCTTTAGTTATTCTTTAAGGGCCGAGACCCTGGCTGAAGTTTACTGAGGTCAGTACCGAGAAGCCGTTAATGCTACCGTGAGTGAGGTTGATTTATGTGGAGGCTTGAAGGCGCTTGTGGTACAGCTTTGTGCTCCTTGATTGCTTTTTCTAAAAGTGATTTCCTCAGAGACCAACTTGATGCCTTCTCAATCTCTTGGTGTTGGAGACTCACCGCCAGAGTTTAGCTTCTAGTGAAGCCAAGGTGTACGTGTCCATATAAACATATGCTTGGCCACTCCATCTGCTGCCTTGTGTTTTCATCAGTGCTTTGCAAATCATGGATAATTATATGAGTTTATGTACAGATCCTAATAGGAGTTCAAAGCGAAAACCTGGAAGATGAAAATAATCCACAAACAAAATCCTCTTAAAGGGGTCATATGATGCGATTTCTTGTTTTCCTTTTTTTTAGCGTTATGTAGCTGCTGTTTGTGCAAGTATAAATCTGCAGAGTTATAAAGCTCAAAGTGTCAAACCTAAAGAGATATTTATTTATTAAAGTTGAGGCTCAGCCACGCCTTCCTAAACGCTTCGTTCAAACACGCCCCCACAAATCTACGTCAGTTTCAAATGTATACGCAAAGAAAAAAGCCGTAACTTTCATTCTAGCTGTATTATTGTGGCGCCGCCATGTCTTGGAGACACTGTGTTTTTAGAGTATTATATAGTTAGCTTAGCGACATGTGCTGATGACCTGTCGCGAGAAGCACGATTGTGTGGCGTACATGCGTGATTGTTGCCTATAAAGAACATAGTCACTTTTGAAGCTCTGTTTCAGTTAGGACAGCAAGGCCAATGTCGACAGCAAAGCACCTCCCCAGAGGTTAGAATAGTTTTCTTTCCTGTTCATTTTTCACCCAAAGCAAGAGCGGGAGCGAGAGAATCAGCGTTTGACCGAGAGGCGAGTATGACAGCACATTTCTCCAGTTCACGATCGATCAGGTTCATGGTGTAATTCAGCCCTCTCCGCTCGCCCGTGTGCGGGAGTTCAATCCGTCTCTCCTGCGTCTCGCGGAGTGCTGATACTGATGTCTCTATAAACCTGTCCACTCCAGCACACACATTTCCTCCTCGCTCTTTCTGTATGTGCGTAGGGTTAGCAAAAGTGCAAATTACCATTCACGTTTGGAAATGTGTTTGTGTACATTACCGTGTGGTACTGAATATTTGAACATCGTTTGTGTTCTTTAAAGCTCCAGTCAGGCATGTATGCATGTAGAGATGGTATTCAAAAAGACGAATGTCAGCAAACTGAAGTGTTCTGGCACAAATTATATTTGATTTTACAGCAGACTTTTTAATGAGACTGTTGTGCTTCAGGATTGTTTCCTCAGTCAATGACATGACACTCATTTTTTTGTCCTATTTATAAATTTACTACAAAAAACACTAATAATAATAAATGCGAAATGCACCTCTTCTGTGATGAGCATGGTTTTAATTTCTGTATTAAATATTTTTTATGTTATCCTTAATGTCCTGATATTATAATGAAGAAAAAAGCCTAATTCAATTCCATAAATTAATATTTCTATTTCTTTTGCACCCATGCAAACCCTCATAACTGTCAATGTCAATAAATCTCTTAAAATATCAGATAATTTGACCTTTTTGTGACAGTTAAAATACAGCGCTGACCAGATCAGGACAGTGACAATTCAGTCATCAAGCCCTGCACGTGCTCTCTCTCTTTCTCTCACATTGAGTGTGTGTGTGAGAGAAAGCGACAGAGGGTTGGGTTATTGAACTCTTTATGGTGTGCAGGGTGTCATGTTCTAATAAATTAATCCAGTCGTAGTAAAGTTCTTCAACATTGAGCCGCCTCTCGATATATCAGCCTGAACAAATTTCACTACTCTAGCCTGATTTTTGGTCACGGTGAAGTGTACCATGTTTGCCTGATGTAGTGCTGTACCTGTTACCTGTGCACATGAAATAGACACTGACAGTCAAAACACATAATCTGGGAAGTGCTGTATTTTAGTCTGGCTATAGCTCAACTAGTAAAATGTATAAGTTTCTGTAACAAAAACATGTTAACTAATGTAAGTAAGAATAAATTACTTGCTCAATACTCCTCTGGATCATTCGCGTTCTTCTTTTGAGCCACAGCACTTCTTCCAAAGCAGAGGAATGATGAAGCTTGATGCGTTGTTTATCGAGGTGATAGGGCGTTTACAGGTTAGCGTGGCCCACGTGGACGATTACCGTTTTTTTAGACGCGTTTCAGAAAGAAGTTCACAGAGACGGAGACGGCAGAAAGCGTGCCGCACCCTGTTTGTTTTCTTTATATTACAAAAGCACAAAGGTTTGTTGTTGTTATGAGCGTACACAATTAAAAGTAGACCCTTTACGGTTTCAAATTGTGTATTACTCGTTTCTGTGTGGGGTCATGTGAAAAAAAAATCCGCCTGTCCTGTCCTAGAGGGTTAAACGTCAGTTTCATTTAATGATTTTTTCCCTCCTTTTTGGGTAGCAATTTTAATAAATCACTAGTTTTTTTCTTTGTCATTGGCTTGCCTTTACGTGCCCTCATGTTTAGCCCTCACCTCTAGTTTGACTGACACCTCTGTGGCCTGAGCCAGCAACCCCCGTTCTCATATGACCCATGATCAGGCTCCACTGTGACCAGCATGATGAGGTGGAGGGAAGGTGAAAGAGATCCAGTCACACTCCATAGCTCCACTCTGGAACTGGAGACCAGCAATGTCCTTCTTACTCAGCGGCTTTTTGGGTTGAACTTTCCCACCTAGGACTCATTCATCTATTCCTCTAATACAGGTTGTGGGATTGGGTTTGAGTCTGACTAGCTGCTGCTCGCTCAGCATAAAATAACAACCTCCAGCCCAACCTCCAGCCATTGCCATGTTTCACCCGCGCTCCTGGTCCCGGTGGTCTCGCGCTTCGATTACACTGCCCTTCCAGACTGCTTGCTAGTACGCCACTGCAGCTGCAGCCAGAACCACCTTTTCCTTCACTGCGCAATGATACTGATGTTCAAGGAGATTGACCACCTTTAAGTGTTTGTTACACTTAATATTGACACATTTTTTCAGGTTTAATACATAACATTACTTACACTAGCAAGAAAACAACAACAACCAAACAATTCTATTTAGAATTTTTACTAGGGCTGTCAATAGATAATAATAATAATAAAAAATCAATAATAATAATCACAATTATTTATATTTGCATGTAGTATATGTAAAATAAGCAGTGTAATGAATTATTCACAATGTCACAATGTTAGGGGTCAACCTGTACCACAATATGTAATCTCAACATAAAACGTTATCAAATTATAATGAAATGCATTATGCGCGTGTTTTGTCGAGCCATCAGGAAACTTGGAGTTTGCACTTTTAGGAGGGCGTAAAGTTACAGAGTGCTAAGCTGGTATTATTAGACACCAGTGCTCAGCCAAGCACACAGATTCCATGTCTGATCTGCCCTTCCTGCTCGAACCGCACAAGGGCGAAGCCCAAAGCATGCAAATATAGTCCATCTGATCAAATGAAGGCACGGCCATGCTGTTAAGCAATCATCTTTTTGGCTGCGTCTGATAAGTGGAGTCTGTACTCTCCAGATGGTGTGTGTGTGTGTGTGTATGGATGCAACTCAGAGAGCCACAGGATGAGGTCAGTCTGGCCACACTGATCAGTCTTTTCTATGCTGCCAAGATCAGAATCCGCTCCCGAGAGAAGGAGCCCAGGATGCACAGTATGGGCTTGGAGCTCAGTCTGGAAAATAGTGCGCAAATGCTCACGTTCCAACAGTTCAGCAAAAAAGAGTGATAAAAGAGAGCATATATGGTGCCAAAATAGTTTACGATTTTAAGTAGTGGTGAAAACCTGGGCGATGTTTGGAAATGAATTAGAGCTGCACATTTCAGGATAAATTGAGAATCCCGATTTTTGTTTGTTTGTTTGCACGATTCTGAACAGACAACTAAACAAAATTACATGCAATTTACTAGAGGTTCTGACAAAATGTTAATTGCTGCAGTCTATTTAAAATGTTTAATTGAATTCTGAATTATAAATTATAAATAGTTTTGTTGAATTATAAAAAAAGAAAGAAAAAAAGAATGATTCAATGACTCACTCATGTAATACTTCACTTGTTTCATTACTGGATGAATCAGCGTTTTTTTTTACGAATGTCTTGAATGAATGATTCAATGACATACTTTTTAACAGTCACTTGTTGCCACCTACTGGTGTAACAATCTAAATGATACAATCTTTATATGAAGTGCCAAGTTACTTTCAAAAGGTGATGAATGCTCTGGTTAAAAAAATATTAAAGGGTTAGTTCACCCAAAAATGAAAATTAAGTCATTAATTACTCACCCCCATGCTGTACAAACCCCGTAAGACCTTCGTTCGTCTTCGGAACACAAATGAAGATATTTATGATTAAATCTGAGAGGTTGATCACTCCTCCATAGGCTCCCTAAGGGAATGAATCCTGACGGCCCAGAAAGTCATTAAAGAAAATGTTTAAATATTCCATGTCGCAACAGTGGCTCAACTATAAGTTTATCAAGCGACGAGAATACTTTTTGTGTGGAAATAAAACAAAAATAACAACTTTATTCGACTATTCCTTTTCTTCCTTGTAGGCCTGAAACGAGACTTCAAGAGATTTCCACGACGCGCACGCGCGAGAACTTAACTGAAGTAGTTGAAGGAGATCGCAATTCTCGCGCATGCGTCGTGGAAATCTCTTGAAGTCTCGTTTCAGACGTTAATGACTTTCTGGGCCGTCAGGATTCAATCCCTTAGGGAGCCTATGTAGCAGTCATGAACCTCTCAGATTTAATCATAAATATCTTCATTTGTGTTCCGAAGACGAACGAAGGTCTTACGGGGTTGGTACAGCATGGGGGTGAGTAATTCATGACTTAATTTTCATTTTTGGGTGAACTAACCCTTTAAGGGAAATAGTATGTATTATACAGCGAGAAATGCTCTACCTGCTGGTAGGTTCCAAAAAGCATCTTTGACGGCCATTCACAATCTTTTTCGCAGGCTTTTGAGATGAATGGAATAGTGTTCTCCTGGGAATATAGACGACCTTGGTGAACTTAAGTATACTGAACTCACTAAGTCTTTACATACATACTGCTGGTTCCTGATAGAATGGGCAGAGCACATTGATGTTGTTCTTGATGCTCAATTGTCCACCTCTAAGGTTACTCCCAGATCTGAGATCAGCTCGTGGCAGTGGAATAGCAGTAGATATGAGAGTCAGGAAGGGGGATTGAGAGGAACACAGAAAAAGCTGGAGGGAATAAGACCCCTCAACAGGGCAATTCAATTAGTCTGCTTTTAGAGGAGCGAGGAAACGAGAGATAGTGAGAAAATGTGATTAATCAAAGTGAGACACACTCATAGAGCATCCACTGAAAGGTTTACTGCCTAACCAAATTTGAAAAACACAATTAAACTGAAGGCTATAAGCAATTGCAACTAATCAAGTGATTTTTTGGCAGGTCCTTTACATAAAATGAAAGTGAGTGGGGCCTGGGGATATCGAGCTCAAAAATTACAAAAAAAAAAAGTACCATAAAGGTGGCATTAAAGTAGTCCATACGCCTCCTGAAGTCATACGATAGCTAGATGTATATGTGAAGAACATACTGACAGATGGTCAAAAATCTACACTGTGGTCACATCTCTTGATAATGCCAAAAAAATCTCTTATTTAAGGAGTTTGGGGTTATTGTAGTTATTAGCATAATTTAAGAACGGTAGATGCTAACTTGTACGTAGATGTAAACTTGTACTTTTACAATCAAATTAACTTTTGCATACAAGTTTACTTGTACTTTTACAACCAAATTAACTTTTGCATACAAGTAAACTTGTATGCAAAAGTTAATTTGATTGTAAAAGTACAAGTAAACTTGTATGTGCATGTAGAAATAGAACTAAAATTGTATGTAAAAGTACAAATTGTTTGTAAAAGAAGATGCAAACTTATACACATTTAGGTTTACGTCTACATACAAGTACTTTTATATGTAAATAAAGGTAAAACCAAATAAAGGTAAACTTGTATGTAAAAGTAGAAGTTTACTTTTTCATAAAAGCTTGCTTCTATTTGTACATAAGTTTTCTTGAATGTGGCTGTAAACTTGTAAAAGCAGATGTAAACTTGTACACATTCATACAAGATTACTTCTATTTCTACTTCTACACATTCATACATTTTACATACAAGTTTACTTCTGTTTTTATATACAGGTTTGCTTCTACTTGTAAAAGTAGACTTATGTACAACTTGTGTTAACTTGTACAAAGAGAAGCAAACTTGCATGTAAAAATAGATGAACATACAAGTTTGTTTCTATTTGTACATACAAGTTTACTTCTACTTACAAGCTTGCTTCTACTTGTAGATAAATTTACTTCTACTTTTACATACACGTTTAATTCTACTTTAACATTCAAGCTTGTACATTAGTTTATTTGTAGGTAGATGTAAGCTTGTAAGAATGTGTACTTTTTACTTTTACATACAAATTAATTTTTATTTCTACTTATACATGTTTACTTTTACTTACAGGTTCACTTCTACTTGTAAAATTAGACGTAAACTTGGTACAAACAAGCAAACTTCTATGTAAAAATAGATTCAAGCTTCCTTCTATTTGTACACAAGTTTACTTGTATGTAAACGTAAACTTTTAAGAATGTGTACAAGGTTACATCTGCTTCTACATATTAGATTGCTTCCACTTGTACATACAGTAATATTGAGTTATACTTCTACATAAGTAGAAATAGAAGTAAACTTGTGTTTTCATGCCTACCTGTGTTAGCAAATATGTGTGAAAGTAGACTACAGCTGTCTTGTTGTGTTTGTGGTTTTGTAGTTCAGAAATGGTTCTCTTCTCTTTCTCCCTGTCGCTGTATCTGATCTGCAGGTCTAACTGGCTGAAGCCGTGCTGCGGGAGGAGGGCAGCGCTCTGGCAGGTGTGTTTGCTGAGTGCTGGCTTCAACTGTTTCCTGGTGGCCTGTGTCATCTTGGTGGTGCTCTTACTGACTCTGGAACTGCTCATCGATACTAAGCTTCTACAATGTGAGTATTAGAAGGGGTTCAGGATCTCTTTAGAAGCCATTCTAGCCTCAGAATGAGGATTTACCATCTAGTTAGCACACATGCTCTGACACACGGGAACTTACTGTATAAGGGATTCGGATTTGGACTACACTGGTCATCCTGTTTTGATTCACTAGGAAGAGATAGCTCAGAGTCATTCATACAGGAATCGGACAACACTGGTTGAGCTCGATGTAATTTATTAGGGATTCAAAATACTGCGGTCACACTGTATGTGTTGATTTAATTCAAAAAAGAACTGGCACATAAGAGTCATTGGTTCAGGAATTAGATTAGTGTGATTTAGGGAATTGTTTTTAAAGGAATCAACAGTCTCACTGTTTTTAATTCCCTAAAGAGAAACAGCTTAAAGAATCTTGTGTTTGGGATTCACACCACATTGGTTGGGCTGTACGTTTTTGATTCACTAGGAAGAAATAATTGTAATTAGTTTGGGAATCGAATAAATAGTTTATAAGAGTCATTCGTACGGAATCAAACTATACTGGTCGATATGCATGTCATTTGGATAACTGTGGTCACACTGTATTTTTTGACTTACTAAAAAGAACTCACAAGAATCATTCGTTGAGGAATTGGACTACACTGGTCACGCTGTATGTTTTTAATTCACTAAAAGAAAAGGCTTATAAGAATCAGTTGTTTGGGATTCAGAGTACACTGTATGTTTGTGATTCACTAAGAATCTCATAAGAGTCGTTTGTTTAGATTAGATTTCGATTTTTTAATTATTCAGTTGGTTCTGAATAAGAACTGGTTTTCATTTTCCAACCTAATAAACCACATGCATTTTATATTCTCATAAAACAATCTTGACAATTGAAAAGTATGCAGTATATAGTATACACTATCTCTCATAACTATACATCTGCAATAATTGTTGAACTAATCTCTGCTGAGATAATTCTCAATAAACACGTTGTGAAACGACATGTTCTTTGCTGCTATTTGCCTGGACATTTTCATTTCTCGTAAGAGTCTATTGTAAATCCGAATGGAGATCCCCATTCATGCTATGGCGAAAAATCACGGCTCAGCGTGCAGATGAGTGCGCACTAAAGAGAGAAATGTGAGAGATGACAGAAGCATAAGTCAGCCTATATCTCTCTGTCTTCTCTGGCCTTTACAAAGTCCTGAAAGACAGATTGAGGGGGAGATGGATTGGAACGGAGAGAGAGAAGAGTGAAGGAGTGCAGGACAGCGACCGGTCGGTGAGATTAATGGATGGAGGGATTGAGGGAGATGAATGGGCTGATGGACAGATCAGTGAACAGAGCAAACTAAGACATATGGGCCGGGAGGGAGGGCGGCTGATAACTGAATGCAGTAGATCTCTTGCACCGTAATGGAGCGGATAAATAGACAGATGCAGGACGCGGATTGGGTGCAATATCAAATCACAAATGCCTAATGCTTACAGTTCAGGCGTTTGCCGTAATGAGATTGAGCAGTGACTGTCCTCGGCTTGGGACACGGATGCGGCTCATGCAGGGAATTTGGCTTCCTACTCGAAAAGTCCCTGTAAGGAGGAGTAGTTTCATATGAGAATAATTCTGAAGAATAAATGGCCCTTTTCAACACTGCTTGTACAACTTACTATTAATGATAATTCAGAAACAGACAATGTGAACCAGTTTAATGATTTGTATGAGCTGATTAGCAAATCATTTGGAAATCTGATAGCAAATGACATCTGGCCCAGTTTTGGCCCACATCTCCCACATTCTTCTGGCCCACATACCGCATGGAGTGACGGCGATAACTCAACCTGAGTGTGGCTGGCAATAACATGCATATCCAGGCCTCATCTGGGCCAACTATGGCACATATGGCTCAGTTCTGGCAGCGGCAAAGGTCATATGGGCCGTATCTGGCCCACACACATAAAGCTGGTTTTAGTGTGAGTTGTGGCTTGCTGTGTGTGGGCCAGATACGGCCCATATGACCTTTGCCGCTGCCAGAACTGAGCCATATGTGCCATAGCTGGCCCAGATGAGGCTACTTGTATGCTATCTGGGTTTGTTTGGGAGAAAAATCAAAAATATAGTAATAACTTTCCTCATCAACATTCAAAATGAAACCAAAATTCACCCTTTTCACTTTCTTGAGGTAAAAATAGATGAAAAGGTTTTATTGTAAATAATGTATCTTTGCCTATTATTCTAAAAGAAAAAATGGTATCATTAGAATCATTACAAATTTATATTTTTATAATATTCAAATTAAAATGGCTAAGTTACAATATTTGTAATATATTTGATCCAAATGTAATGTAGCGTGCCATCATCGAACAACTTTGATTCATTGAATTAAATTCCTTCATTTGAACATTGATTCATTGAAACATTCCATCCAATCCATCCAAATGAACCAATTCACTAAAATGAACTGAACACTAAATACACTAACATTTAAAAGTTTGGGGTCTGTAAGACTTTTTAATACTTTTGAAAGAAGTCTTGTTCTCGCCAAGCCTGCATTTCTTTGATTTAAAAATACAGTAAAAGCAGCAGTATTCTGAAATATTATTACAACTTCAAATAACTGTTTTCTATTTGAATATATTTTATAATGTAATTTATTCCTGTGATGCAAAACTGAATTTTCAGCATCATTACTCCAGTCTTCAGTGTCACATGATCCTTCAGAAATCATTCTAATATGCTGATTTGCTGCTCAAGACACATTTAAAATGATCAATGTTGAAAACAGTTGAGCTGCTTCATGCTTTTGTGGAAACCGTAAAGCAATTTGATGAATAAAAAGTTAAAAATAAAAAGCACATGTTTTGCAATCATACTGACCCCAAACTCTTGAATGGTAGTGTACTTTTTTTGAGTTGTTTATTTTGAGCTCATAACATTTGAATGTATTTTATCCAGAATCATTATGTGAATTGTGAGCGCAGAATCTCTTTGACTTGTGTCCACAGTTAATAATGCATTCCAGTTCGCCTGTATCATCCACTGGATCAGCCTGGTCATCCTGTCGGTCTTCTTCACTGAGGTGAGTGTAAATGTTTGTATGCGAAAAGTCACTCAAGATCTCAGTCATTTCTCATTAAAAATCTCTCCTTCAATTCTTTTACGACTTAAGTTGTCTCAGCTATACTATACACATTCATTTTATTTATAACATACGGATTTAAACAGGCAAATGCTTAACCCTCTGGGGACCAGAAACGTGCCCGCGCGTTTTGCCGTTTTTTTTTTCACATAGCAGAAAAATAGACTTAAAATACTCTGTTGATTTTGATTGTACATATAAGTGTTGTACATCATTCGATCCTGTTAAGTGTCTATTATTTTTCTGTATACTCACATTAAAAATAAAGTTTTGTGCTTTTTGTCAAATAAAGAAAAATAAACATGATGCGAGTTTTGCCTTCTCTCTGTCAGTGCAGTCCATTCTGAAACGCGTCCGGAAATTAACTATAACTCCACAAATACTTGTCATACAGGCACGAGAGATTTTTCTTTATGAAGCTTGAATTCTCTTCTTTTCAATGAAGTAATTTATATAAAAAAACAAATATTCTCAGTTTATGTAATCTGTATGAAAAGAGAGTGCTGTCAGAATTTTTTCCCCCAGCTCATTACACTTCATTACGCGTTAATCTGACACGCCCACGGAGGACGCGCGCTATTCAAACGCAAATGTTGAGGCAAGCCATGACAACGCCCACATCAGCCGTTCCACCGCGGCGGTAAAATGTGGGGTGTATTTGCTGCCTTTTACCGCTAAGAGGCGCTACAATCATAGACTCTGAAAAGTGTTCGTTTATTCTGTCTAATGCGTAATCTGCCGCTGCGCCATTGAAAGCTGGTAGCATGATGAATTCAACAAGTGAAACGTGGTTAAATTAATTCATAATCACAATACTGAAATCAGGCTACTGAAATGAAATTGAATAAATAATGTCTATGATTGGATCATTATTGCTGAGATTATTACGTTTCTAGCATGTTATATGTTTGACAACCATTCTTCTAACCCTAATTGATGGAGTGTGTAGCTTTCATTTCTTAAACAACCATGTAGGAAGACACATCATGACCATGTTTCTGGATGATGATGTTAAGATTCATCAGGCTCAAATTGTGAATGAATGGTTGGGAGGGAGCATGAAGAATCATTTTCACACATGAATTGGCACCCCTGAGTCCAGACCTTAAATTCATTAAAAGTCTTTGGGATGTGCTGGAGGAGACTTTACAGAGTGATGGACTCAATACAAGATCTTGACCAAACATTGATGCACCTCTTGATTGGAAATAAATGTTGTTAAATGTTAACAAATGATATTTTTTCCATAAATATTTGGTGTATATAACGTTTTGTAGAAACGTCTGAGACTTAAATGAAAGATAACGGTGTAACATCTCTGCAATAAAAGATTTTCATGGATATGAGTGTTTAAAGGTCACAGGCGACTAAAACAACCAAGATGCTGACTCTGAGACAATCATGACTTACAGAGAGCCACCAGGCTTACTAGAAAGCCCTTTTCACAATTATCGATAAAGTATGTTGTTTCAAATTAATGAGACCACAACGGGATCTATTGGATGGAAGTATTTGATGTAAGGCTTCGTCTGAATGTTTATGCTGTAGGACCGTCTTAATTGAACCCAAGAAAAAGCCGTTTCACTCACATAGTGCTGTTACTGTACTTTAAAAGTGTGTGTCCTGACACGTGCTGACTTCTATTGATTCCCATTTCTTCAGATCCAGTTGCATTTGTCTCTGGCTCTTTTAAAGCAGACTTGCATTTATTTCCTTCAACTTGCGTTTTACTTGTCGATAGAGGCCAAGAGACAGGAAAGCCTGAAACTTTCAGCGTCGCTTGCATCTTTTAGCCTGAGAGAGAGAGGAAAAGAGAGTGGAATAGAGATAGAAAAAGCTAAAAAGACTACCGTGTGCCACCTGAGTCAGCAGTCACTAAAACACAGCATCTCCTTCGAGTGTTTCGATGAGATCTCGCCAGCTTGCGAGTTTATGAATACATATTGCAGGTCACTGATATATTATGAGCTGCGTTCAGAGACTAGATGAAAGGGGAAAAAATGATTCGGGTTGGAAATGGGTTTTGCGGAGGCGCCGGGGTTATTTCGCCACCAAATGGAGGTGAATTCTGTTGCCGCCTCATCTCGATATCACTTAAATTTCGAATTACACTGCGTATACATTTCCCCTGCAAGCTCATTATTTACGTGTGCTGTTCGTGGGTCGCTGGGAAAGGAATGTTTGCCTGTTTGTTTGTTTTTTGTTGTTTTTTTTTTTTTCAAGGCTTCTCTCTCGGTTTTCACAAAAGGTGGTTTGTTGTTCTTTAGTGGATGATTTCCCAGAATGCAATGTGCTGAACTATCAGAAATATGATAACTGATTTCATTAATCTGTTCTTTCATTCTGTGGCACTCTTCCACTTATATGTGTCTCTCTCTTGCTCTCCCAGACTGTCTTTAGGATTGTGGTGCTCGGGATATGGGATTATATAGAGAACAAAGTTGAGGTAAGCTCCCCGGGGTCCCATTAGTACAGGGGGGACACAGAGGGAAGAGGCGAGCCCTTGAAACTTAATGAAGAATGAGTCTCTCTGGCACAGGGACACTCTCTCAATGTCACATTGTTGCAGGAGAGGATCCATTGATCCAACTGCACTGGGATTGGCTATTCAGTTCTATTGACCCCGCCCATTCATTTACATATTCAATTTGTTGTCATGTGTGCCTGATATGAAGTTTTAAAAAGCATTTCAAGCAAGAAATCAATATAAAGAAATATATATTTTTATATGATCGAAATTATATATAAAAATAATATATATATATATATATATATATATATATATATATATATATATATATATATATATATATATATGCATACATACTATATAACACACACATGCATATATATATAAACTATATTAATCGCATCTAACTTTTATGTTAGATGTGATTAATCATGATTATTCGATTTGATAGCACTAATATATTGATAAAAATATATATATATGTGTGTGTGTGTGTGTATTAAATATACTAATGTTTTTTTATTAAATATGTACTTATTATTTTATGGTGCACACACACAATCTCACACATGTTTTGTATAATAGAAAAATATATAAAATACATAAAGGATAATTTATTATATATATATAATATTTTTCAGAAATAATTTATTAGAAAGCATTTATTAAATATTTTAAAGTATATTGGATACATATATACAAATAATAATATATTTGGAATTTATACTAAGTATTATTTTATTTATTTATTTAAGTACATAGACGTTAGTATGCTATGTTATGAAGCAGAGTGATTATTACCCGCTGTGTAACAGCCCATAATATTAAAAAGACTTTTACATGTTACAAGCTAAAAGACACTGGCATTTGTTTGTTTGTTTGTTTGTTTGTTTTTGTCAGGTATTTGACGGTGCTGTGATTGTCCTCTCTCTGGCCCCAATGGTGGCCTCCACGGTGGCTAACGGTCCCAGCAGCCCCTGGGACGCCATCAGCCTCATCATCACCCTCCGCATCTGGAGAGTCAAGAGGATCATTGACGGTCAGCTGCTTTATGACGACACTCCATTCACAGGGTTTCCTCACATTTCCTGACACTATGAAGTCTTAAAAAAAAAAAAAGCATTTTTAGTTTACCAAATGTAAATAATTTTGACCCTTAAAACACTTCAAGAAACCCTTAAAGAAAGTGTTCGTGTAAATGCATTAGCCAATTGAACTGATTAATTTTACTAGCCGTTGTCCTGTCCGGCCCAATGAGTGTGAGTTATGATAGACGCCTCGCACGCTCTGCTGCTGCCAGTGGTGGTCTTATTAAAATTCTGATTGATTCAGAGTCTTTTGTTGATGCTGAAAGGAGCATGATGTCCATAATGTCTCAGCACAGGTTCTGTTTATGCAAGTGTATGCATGATCGATGGCTGGGGCAGGTCACCCTCATTCTCACTAAACATCATTTAGCAGTCGAGTGCAGCGCCGTCATGAACAACAAACATCTCTACCAGAGAGATATAGTCACATATGAAAGACATGATAAATACAAGTAGTAAGATTACTGAAACTGAAATGAAATTTAAAGCTATATAGAATTATTTAAGAGAAACAAAAACTGATAAAAATCATAAAAGCGCATAACAAAAAAAAAACTTAAACTAAAAGTGTAGTGAAAACTGTAATAGAATACTAAAATAACAGCGGATACAAGAAACTGAAGTACTGGTGCAATATCGTGACAAGGCATTCACCAAAAACTATTTTAGAAACTAACAAAAATGTAATGCATAAATAATCATGAACAATCAGTACACATCAGTACACAGGATAGCGAATCATAATAGAGCTCATTTACATACAGAAATCATCAAAGGATGATAGTTAAAACATCTTTACCTGCAATGAATGTTTAGTCTAATTGTTATATATAAGGTACATTTTAAATTATTTTGACTATTCTTACTATGAGTTTGTGGCATGTCAACGCAGTCCATATGATTTTTTGTCTTGTGTACCTTTTTTATTCCAATTTACATCTAAATCGCTTTGTGCCCATGTATTTTGTGTATTATGCATGTCCGTTTGCCCGTATCTTTTCCATTTTCTTCGAGAATGGTTATGTGCAAGATATGAGAATTACATATCGTTTCATGTGTGTGCGTTCATGCGCCTCAAGATGAGAGAGAGAATGCACAGTCGGCAAAAAACAGCAGACAGCTGAATACTGTCGTTATACTTAACTTCAGTGTTGCACTGGTGTTGTATTAACACTGTGTAATGCAATCTGAACACTGAAAAATGAAGGAGGAATTAAAGCTTGAGCTCATGAATGTTAATTGGTCAGCGTGTCTCTGTCAAATATCAAGTCTCACCGCGATTCTGATTCAGCTTTACGCCACCCTGTGGATGTTTCATGATATGCTCACAGCTGGACATAAAACACCATGTGCTGAACTTAAGACACCAGTGCACAATTAGATTTATTAAGGGTTAGTTGCCGAAACATGTTTTTTTAGTTTATATTATTATGTTTTATTTATATATTTATTTCATTTTTTTTTAATGTAAGGGTTAGTTCACCCAAAAATGAAAGTTCTGTCATCATTTTCACCCTCATGTCGTTCCAAAGCCGTGAGAATTTTGTTAATCTTCGAAACAAAAATGATATTTTTAATGAAATCTGAGCGATTTCTGTTCCTCCGTTGACAGCTACGCAACTACCACTTTGTCACTTCTTCAAAAAGTTCATAAAGAGATCATAAAACTAATCCATATGAATTGAAAGGTGTAATCCAAATTTTCTGAAGAGTCACGATCACTTTATATGATGAACAGATAGAATTTAGGTTTTTATTCACCATATAAACATCAGTTAACTCATCATTTATGGTAAACCGAGGATGAAGCATGTTCGCTTGACATGCGAGAACCAGTGAGGTTCATTCTCATGTTACGCATGAGCCAATGAGAATGAATGAGCTTTGTTCTTGCGCTTCAAGCAAGTATGGTTGAGCTTCTGTTTATGTTCTCTGATCACTGTTTATGTGAAGAAAAGCCTAAATTCAAGCTGTTCATCATATAAGAGAGCAGCCAGAAAAATGGAGCGCAACTGGAAGAAAACTAAACTAGAGGTATTTCGGATTTCGTGGAAAGAGAGCTCGATTGCTTACAGAGAGGCTTTAAAAGCTGCTAGATCTGCTTATTTTTCAAACCTATTAGAAGAAAATAAACATAATGCAAGGTATTTATTTGAAACAGTGGCTAAACTAACGAAAAAGAAAGCTTCAAGCTCAGAAGTGTCCAAGCAACACAGCAGTGATGACTTTATGAACTTCTTCACTTATAAGATTGATAATATCAGGGACAAAATTATAACTATGCAACCGTCTACCACAGTATCGCATCAGGAAGTGCATTGTAGTCTCCCTGAGGAAAAATTTTATTCATTTGTTGCTATAGGAGAGGAAGAATTCTGCAAACTCGTTAATTCATCTAAATCGACAACTTGTATGTTAGATCCTATACCGACTAAGCTACTGAAAGAGATGTTTCCAGAGGTCATATATCCTCTCCTTAATATTATTAATTCATCTTTATCTCTAGGATACGTACCAAAAAGCTTTAAATTGGCTATGATAAAACCGCTTGTTAAAAAACCACAACTTGATCCTACAGAATTAGTCAATTACAGGCCGATCTCGAATCTGCCTTTTCTGTCAAAGATATTAGAAAAAGCATTATCTTCACAACTGTGTTCCTTTCTAGAAAGAAATGATATCTGCGAGGATTTTCAGTCCGGATTTAGACCGTACCATAGTACTGAGACCGCTCTCATTAGAGTCACAAATGATTTGCTCTTATCATCGGATCGTGGTTGTATCTCTCTATTAGTGTTACTCGATCTTAGTGCTGCATTTGACACCATTGACCACAACATTCTTTTAAATAGACTAGAAAACTATGTTGGCATTAGTGGAATTGCATTAGCATGGTTTAAATCATACTTAACTGACCGTTATCAGATTGTAGCAGTAAATGAAGAGATGTCTTATCGATCACAAGTTCAGTATGGCGTACCACAAGGCTCAGTACTAGGACCGCTGCTGTTCACTCTGTACATGCTACCATTAGGAGATATCATTAGGAAACATGGAGTTAGCTTTCACTGTTATGCCGATGATACTCAGCTGTATATTTCTTCAAAACCCAACGAAACTTACCAATTCACAAAATTAACGGAATGCATAGCTGATATAAAAAATTGGATGACTAGTAATTTCCTACAACTAAATTCTGAAAAGACAGAGATTCTAATTATTGGACAAAAAACTTTGCAAAAACCACACGCAATAACCCAGAATACTGTCTAACACTTGATGGCTGCTCTGTCAAGTCTTCGTCGTCGGTTAGGAACCTGGGTGTGCTCTTTGATACCAACCTTTCTTTTGAAAGCCACGTGTCTAGTATCTGTAAAACTGCATTTTTCCATCTTAGAAATATATCCAAAATACGCCATATGCTCTCATTGGGAAATGCGGAACAATTAGTCCATGCGTTCATGACCTCAAGGCTAGATTATTGTAATGCTCTACTGGGTGGTTGCCCTGCACGCTTAATAAATAAACTACAGCTAGTTCAAAACGCCGCAGCTCGAGTTCTTACCAGAACCAGGAAGTATGACCATATTAGCCCGGTTCTGTCAACACTGCATTGGCTCCCTATTAAACATCGTATACATTTTAAAATATTGTTGATTACCTACAAAGCACTAAATGGTTTAGCTCCGCAGTACTTGAGCGAGCTCTTAATGCATTATAGTCCTTCACGTCTATTGCGATCTCAAAATTTCGGCCAGTTGATAATACCTAGAATATCTAAATCGACTGCAGGCGGTAGATCCTTTTCCTATTTAGCACCAAAACTTTGGAACAGTCTTCCTACCATTGTCCGGGAAGCAGACACACTCTGTCAGTTCAAAGCTAGACTAAAAACACATCTCTTTGACCTAGCATACACATAATACATTATAGACTTCTATAATTCAATGTTAGGCTGCATAGATTAGGTCAGCCGGAACTGGGAACACTTCCCTTAAATCTTGATGTACTCGCTACATCATAAGAAGAATGGCATCTACGCTAATTTTAGTGTCTTTGTTTATCCCGAGGTTTTCCCGCAGCCTGCCGGATCCAGGCCGTGTCCAGATCTGACGAAGGAGATCCGCCTGGTCCCGATGACAATGCAGTGCTGAAGTATCCACTATCCTCTCCCTATGGAGGATCCCTTTCCCACTCTACAGATAAAGCGTTGTGAATTCCGGCTCGCGTACCCCGAAGTGATAAAATAAAACAAAATTCTGTATCAAAATTTATAGGCAAGAAAAGTAGTTTGTTTAGGCTGGGTTGTATGAATTACAAACCTGCGCACATATTTTAAAAGCACATAACTATAGAATCAATTCTGAATGAGCATGTGAACGCCGTCAGCGTTAATCACAGGTTCGCGTTTAAAGTCTGATCATTTCAATGGAGGTGAATCAATCAAAGTTAACTTTAGCTGGAAGTAACATTATTCAAGAACCGCTATAAAGCCAAAACAATCTGTTACCTTAAATTATATGTTTATCTCTGTAAAGCTGCTTTGAAACAATCCATTGTTAAAAGCGCTATATAAATGAAGATGACTTGACTTGACTTGACTATAAAGCGATCGTGTCTCTTTAGAATATTTTAACTAAACCGCTTAGTTTTTGGGTGAACTATCCCTTTAACCCGTTTAATCCCAAATTTTTTCTTGCAACTTGAGTACATGCATTTTACTCCTTAGACCTCCCTAACACTCAAACAATATGCCTTTTTTGATTTTATGTTGGTTAAGTTAGTGAAATATTAGGTTTTATACTCGGTCACAATAGTGACCGGTGGGAAACAACATAGTCAGAATTCATTCAAATTCTTCAATTAGACCTATTGATACAGCTCATTCCAAGACATCCAATATCTCGTTTTGTCATTTCGTGAAGAAGGCTTAGTGAGGTGAAAATGTTGTCATGTACAAAGTTACACCCTGGAGGAACTTCTGCTTTTTCGGCTAGACCCCATGGGCTAGACCATGTCTACACTTGGGCCCTGTCCTAGGCCAGTTTCAGGGAGATGTGTGTGCACTCTTTCAGTGCACTGAAGATGGGCCGTACGTTGTAGAAAGGGTTGTTTGTGGTCATGTGTGGGGCACACCAATTGGTTCTCATGAACATCTGCCCAATCCTCCAGTTCACATCTGCATCGCCATTCAATAGTCTACCTGGCAAATGGGCCGTTTCACCCTGGTACTCCCTATCTGAGCCATCACTATCACAGTCACTTTCAATTTGGGGTGGGGGTGGGGGTTGGGGAGAGGGGGTCATGCACGTCAAGAAGGTCCAACACATTGAGCGTTTCTGGGATACTGATAACTACACTGAACAAAATTATAAATTATTTTATATACTACTTTTTGTAGTAGTCTGAGAAAGAAATCTTCTTCTAGATGTGCAAGCAGGAAGTGAACTGATCTGGTCATGTGACCTTTCACACTAGTCACATGACATTAATTGATTTTAATCAAGACAATCTATTTTGTCATTTAAAAGTTGAATTTCAAGCCCAAAGTCAATACCAACATTTTTAGAGCTACCAGAAATAAGAAAAAAGTTGCGGTCACAATTGTGACCGGTGGGATTAAACGGGTTAATAGTCTTTTGTGAGCAAGTTTTTCTTTATTTTTCCCAAGGAATTTTAGGAGAAACATATGAAACAGTTCTATAATTTGATCAGAACTGTGCTATAAAATGGCAGCATTCCGAGCAGTATAATTTCTCCGATTTAAGAGAGATTATGCATATTAAATCCCACACTATAATGCATATTTGAATACATTTTAATTTGAATACATTTAAATATATAAAATAAATAATGTCGGTATGAAATGGAAGTTGCTTTTTGAACAAAAAACAAATGTAATGTGGGACTTGATTTTGTCCATTGGAAATCGATTGGCTGGTTGTGGTTTGCTATTGGTGGATCTCATGTGAGTGACAGTTTGACCCCGCCCTCGTGTCAGTAAACACATCATCAGAGAAGAGAGTAGCTGCTAGGAGGAGAGAAAGTTATTTTGATCAAAGAAATTTTATTTAAAAGTGCACAGATAAATCATTTATAATACATACTGTAATATTCAATAAAAAAAAACAAGATTTGTTCATTTTGATTTCATGGTGAATTTAGCATAATATATAACAATCCTGATATGTATGAAGAATATTGAGGGACTGAGTAACACATTGCCATGCAGCAACGCATGCTGGGAGTTCTCTCGGCAGATGGTACCAGTGTGAGAAGGGTCTAATTGATATGGGAAGCGAGTAGATGGTAAGAGGGGTCATGTGGATACGGCTTTATTAAGAGCCAGCAGCACCTGATGAAAAGCCTTTGGCCCTCTCAGCACAATCCCAGCCAAGCCAGAGAGAATCAACGTCAGACGCTATTGTCAATTCATGAAATATCAGTCAAATATGTTCTCTCCGCTTAGCTGTGGGTGGAGCTGATGTTAGCATTTGTCTGCATTGGATGATTTCAGAAAACAATTGGCTGTTTACAAGCCTGTTAATATTTGATCAGCTGTTTCAGAGCAGAGACGAGCTATTTAAATATATTCAGATACATTTATATTAGTATATAGTATTATTTATCATTTTATTATATTAATAATAATATTTAATGTTCTTTTTTTTGCAACGTCCAACAATTGATTCAGCTTGATTCAAAATTTGTCACTTGGATAATTTTCTTATTTTTCTTATTTTTCAACTTATTTTTCACAATGAAGTATTGAGATGGTATCATTGGACAGTGATGACATCAGATTGTAATACCATGGTACTTAACATACTTATATTTACAATGATATTTAGATGATACTCTGATGTCCTTCCCAAGTATGCAAGGTATGTTTTGGTAGTTTTTGTAAGTCCAAGATAATTCAAGAAATATCATGATACTATACTGCCATAAATTTTTGGTCTTTAAGATATAAAAAAAAAATTGTTCATCAAAGAATGCTGTATCACGGTTTCCACAAAAACATTAAGCAGCACAACTGTTTTCAACATTGATAATAATCAGAAATGTTTCTTGAGCATCAAATCATCATATTAGAATGATTTCTGAAGGATCATGTGACACTGAAGACTGGAGAAATTATGCTAAAAATGCAGCTTTGATCGCAGGAATAAATTAAATTTTAATATATATTAGAATAGAAAACGGCTCATTTAAATTGTAATATAAAATGTCACAATATTACTGTTTTTACTGTATCTTTGATCAAATAAATGCAGCCTTAGAGAGCATGAGACTTTCAAAAACATTGAAAAACTCTTATCGACCCCAAACTTTTGAACGATAGTGTATGAGTGTACAGTACATAAACCATGTTAATAACATGGTTTAGTTTTTGTTAGTGTTTGCTCAAAGGATTTGAGCCAATCAGAGGACCTACCAAAGAAAAGTACACAAGTTTGCTCTTTTCTCTTCTGTAGCGTACGTGCTGCAGGTGAAGGTGGAGATGGAGATGGAGATCCAGCAGTACGAGAAGACCAAAGCTATGAGAGAGGAACAGCTGGAGAGACTCACACAGATCTGTCAGGAACAGGCCGTGAGTGATGATCAACTAATGCTTCCTGTTCACTCCTCTCCGACTTTAACTTTACCAAAATAACACAAAAAGCTCTTATATTAGGCCAGTGACACTTACTTTGGCAGTAGCATGAGGACTGCAGGTAGATTTTTAAATGTCCCTACCATTGTCAAACCAGACTATCACGGATGCACAGGTACTCATACACATTGCCAGTACTAAAACAACACTTATATATGCTGCCCACTTCACTAGTTCTTTAGTTTAGGTATTTCTTATCTTAGGCCCTGTTTACACCTGATATTAAGATTTGGCGTTTTGGTTGATCACAAGTGGACGACACTAAATACAGGTGTAAACGGGGTCTAAAAGGTTTTGAGCTTGTACACTTGTTTTGACCATTTCTAGAGGTAGTAAAATGCATTCGACGCTTTCGTTGTGTAAACGCTCATGTGGTCGAATGTGTTCGAACAGCCACAAAAGACCGCCTACTGACCTATTGCGGAAACATTATGGGAAGCGCACTAGCCAGACAGGATTTAAACTTTGTCGACCCAAGTTTGGTTTGAAGATGAAAAACTTACCAAGCACAATGTTCACTCACCATTCCTGATTTCTAACACACGCTCAGCTGGTCTTGCGTCTATCAGAGCAGAAACAAAATCTGATGCTCTCCATTTGTTTTTCCATCGTCTCCTTTCTTGTTCATCTGTCAATTGCTTAACCTTTTTTGTCCATTAGATTGAAAGATCTGAAAAAAACATAGATTTACCCACCCATAGACTCTCCCCTCGAAAAAATCAGGACAGAAGTGATTGAAAGTGGACAAAAGAGATGCATTAAAACACCAGGTGTAACGTGTGTGTCTCCCTCGTCTACTTGTGATCCGATCAACCAAAACGCATCTTAATATCAGGTGTAAACAGGGCCATAGAGTGGTGCTGGGATGATATATTTTTGTAGCCCCAAACCTGGAAATGAGTTAGCATTTTAGCACCTCTGGTTACATCGTCCTGAAGTAAATGGTTTTTTTTAAGCCTTTATTTGTCCTGTAAAAGGCCGTTGCTAATAAGTGTCTTAATGGGACTACAGAGGTTGGTGGGGACGTCATCAGTCGAACAGGTGAACTCATCTATTCACTAGTCCGCTTTCATAGCCTCGATGTGTTTTTTAATCGCGCTCTTGCAAACTATTATAACTTGAGGTTTCAGGAGAAAATGTTTTTAAACAAAGACTGAAAGAGTTGTGGAAGCTTAATGATGTGACCGTAGTGTAGTTTGTTTATAACCTACGTTTAGCTTTTAAATTCTGCGGATTGTATTTAGGCTTCAAAATTCATAAAAGTTGTGGTCATTCGTTAAGATTATCTGGATGAACAAAAGGTGTAAGTATCATAAGCTTTTGGTTAGTCACAGACCTTATTTTCTGCAATAATCCAAAAGGAAAATCCTATTGGTTTTTGTCAAGGGATCCAGTGTGATGCCAACTCCGGGTTGGCATAAAAAAGCACCGCTCTATTTTTCTCCCCTCTCTAAACATTTTACTTCATCATTGTGTATTTGACCAGCAGATGGCAGCACGCTGACACGCAAGCAAATTTCACTTCAATTTCATCTGCTCAGTAACACAGCACCTGTCATTTAAAATATATGCGTTTTGATGGATCAGATTTAGACATTTTATTGCAATTGAGCCGTTTTAGGGTCACTTTAAAAAGTGATTTTTATTAAAAAAATGTATCCGTGTTGAATTGCACGCCACTGATGTCGATACTCTGATCTATGTGAATTGTGTCTGAACAGCACAATGCATCCTAAATATCTCATATGTTTACCAAGCTCATGCTTTATTTCTGATCGGTTCTCTCCGGATGATGCAAGCTCCCTTTTCAAGCTGCAATCCCAACCCAGTGTATTACATAAAGCATTCACGTGACCCGTCCGTCCAGCCTGTCCTGGGTCCACCAGACGGATAACACAGACAGGGATCAATGCACACCACTGAATACACAATTTACCCTAGATGTGTTTCTGTTGTCTCTTCTGCTTGGGGATGAAGACAGTGCTAGTAATGTCTTGAAGAGTGTGTTGGGAACTGATCTAAGGCCTTTCGATATCAGTGCAGTCATTGATTATGTCGAGTGTGTGGACGTTGATTCAACAAATAATAATAATACATTTTATTTATAGGTGCCCAAAGTATAGTCTCAAAAAATACAGTAAAAACCATGGAAAATCAGTCAATTCAATCATTTACAGTAAAAGCTATTCTAAACAAATAAGTTTTAATTTAATTTACATTTAATTTAATTACCACTCTTCTCTTATCAGGATTGATCATTGGAAAACCTATATTTACCCATAGCTATAATTATAATTTATAGTTAAAGAGCTGCAATCTTTGAACTTCTCAATGTATAGGTTTTTCCAATGGTGATTCCTGATATTTAGAGAGAAAGCTGGCAGATAAATTAGATTACAATTAAATTAATCTGGAGTTCATAAAGGTAAACATAAAAACAACATAAAATAAATAATACATTAATTATTATATATTTTATACCATTTGTTGATCACTAATTAAATATGCCAAATTTTGCCTTTGTACGAAATGTCAGATTTCCTTGTTTCCATTGAAGTCAGATTGATTTTAGTCATATTAATTTTAGTCATATTAATTTTTTTTTATATGAATAAAATCAGTCGATTTAGACTTTTAATTCAGTGAGGTTTCCTGACAAAAAAATGTTTCCACCTTAAGATCTGTTAATAAGCCTATAATACTGATATCAATTATTATTTTTTAAATATTTAAATATTTAAAAATGTGTTAAGATATTTAAATATTGAAAACAATATTTTTAATGGGGTTATATGATGCATTTCAATGTTTTCCTTGTTCTTTAGTAATTTATGTGCATGTATAACATCTGCAAAGTTGCAAAGCCCATAGTCTCATGAAGAGATGTATTCTATATAATAGAGAACACCAGCCTAAAAATCGATTCTAGT